>JAJLYH010000122.1:0-41875 GCA_030571675.1 Arxiozyma telluris
AAGTGTCTCTTATCTTATTCACTTACCGGGCTCTTTATTTTATTCACTTAAAATTCTTACCTGGAATTTTCAACAAACCCTAAATTCTATCACCCAAACCATAACAATTTATTGACAAACATCGTAAAACCCTAATTATCATTTCTTAAACCCTAACAACTTTTTATTTTAACCCTAATATCTCAGTTAGTTCACAACAATATAGCAAGTAAGTCTGGGCGTGTGGCGTAGTTGGTAGCGCGCTCCCTTAGCATGGGAGAGGTCTTCGGTTCGATTCCGGACTCGTCCAAATTTTTTAATTTTTTTTTGATTACATACGCAAGTGTGAAAAATGTAGATATATTTATATAATGCTGAACAAGAAAAGTTGTAATGAATTGAGTTATAGTTTACGTAGATAAAGAATATAATTACTCTGCGTTTGGCTTGTTGTTACTTCTTGTAGTAGAAACAACTAGGTTTCAAGATTATTACACTATAAAAGCCAAATACGAAGTGTAAAGTAAGAGAAAATTAGAGAGTGAAAGATCTAATAGATTCTATAGTATCTAGTAATATACTTTATATCTTTTCGGTTGGTCATAATTCTATAATAATTATTTCTATGTTTTTTTGAAACGTAAATAAGTAAGGAGAAAATGTCATTCGGTGGTATTAACACATTCCAACAATATTCAAATGATTTTGGAATGGGGAATAATGGTGTGAAAGTTACCTTTAATTATTTCGATGGTTTACCTGACCCAAATTTATTAAATGCTCTGAATTCCAACGATCTAAAACTGATATTTAAATCTCTCATGAAAAGGGATGATGTGACCAAGGAAAAAGCTGTAACAGATTTACTTGGCATCCTTACAGAAACAGATGTCAAATTAGAAATGTTTGATGATATTTTCCTATTATGCTGGTCTCAAATGTATGCCAAATTGCTTATTAACGAGTCCAAATCAATTAGATGTCAAAGTAATTTGATTACAATTATGTTAATTAAACATTTGAATAAGAAAATTAAAAAATTTTTAAAAGATTTTATTCCCTTGGTCTTAATGGAGACTTGTGATACAGATTTATATGTGAGCAAAAATTGTAAAAAAGAACTCTTAAATTGTTTTAACAATGATACTAAGAAAATTGATATGCTATGGACTATGTTTTATGAACAAATTTTAAATCTATGCAAACAAGTTATTGTTATTGAAGACATTGATACATTATCTGATGAACGTTATACCAAAAAGGACGAAGCCACTTTCAAATACAATAGAATGTTACTAGAATCTGTTCATTTAATAACCTTATTATTACAGTCAAATCCAGATAGAATGGATGATTTTGCTAAGATTTATCATGATATATTAAATGAAGAATCTTTATGGGGAAATATTAATTTGGCATCGGTACAAAATATCAAATTATTACAAAAGTTATTGGAATTGGTTAGAAGCCTCTATGATAACCAATACTTGTTGAAGAATACAGATATTTTGAAAATTGTTGTCAAAAGGATATTCAAAACCATGCGTCAAATTTCATCGAAGAACATTTTAAGTTTTAATTCCGTTGTACCATCTATTATAAATACAGTGTCAGCATTGGATAACTATAAAAATGGTAGATTATGGTGTTATGATAAAAAATCAAAAACTAGTATATTGAATTTATTATCAGTAGCTATACATCAACCGGTTCTAAATCTTTATACATCAATGAATAAATTGTTTAGCAAAATAATTGCATATGAATTGTTTGATTTTTCAACAGAACTACTACCTATCTGGCATGAAGCATTGACAATACTGAATTCAAAACTTTTCCTAGGTAAGCCTGGTACACAATTGATTCAAGAATTTTGGGTAAATTATATATCATTCCTTAAAAATTCTCCTGATGGTTTGCAACAAAACATTATAAATGAGGGTATCTTTGCTACTCTAAAGAGTAAGATATCGTTACGTCAGTCACATGATTTGTGTAAATTATTTTCAAAGTATTGTAAATTATTTGAACTAGAAAATAACATAAAATTGATTTGTGACCCAAAAAGGTCTATAAATAAAGATGATTTTAAAAGTGAAGAAAATTACTTGTCCAATCTGATGGTGTTACTTTCAAATGCTCCAGCAAATGAACAGAGCATTATTAATATAGCAAACTGGGCATTGGATACAATTTCCAATGGTAATTCCACAATTTTAAAAGAAAATCAGCATATTCTAAATTTATTTGTTTTTATTATTGACACCAATAATACTGCTTTAAAGGATGAAGTCTCAAATTTGATTTATGAACTACCTCTATGGTTAGAAGAGCCAACATTTGATGAATTGTCAAATGTAATCATAAAGTATTCTAATTCAAAGTTTATTGATTTGAATGAGGAATGGTTGAATAGTTTACAAGATTTTTTCACCTCTACTTTATCTCTTAATATTTCACATTCTAAAGTTATTCATCTTTTGGGTCAATTAAATCCAGATAAATTAAGGGACTTCTTGGCATCTTCAAATGGTTTAGAAGTTAATTCTTTTATATCCACTTATCTAAAATCTTACTGTTATGAAGATAACGGTGCATTTTTAAAGAGTCATCTATTCAAAATTGATTATGTTCCACATTTATATTCTGATACTAAAAATAACGATCAGTTAGAGACATTATACAACATTTTTCCTCAGCTAAAAAAAGATATCCAGATTGCCTTCTTAATTTCAACAACTTTCTTCACTGATATACTATTGGCAAATGTATTAGAGGTTCATGAAGAGATTAAAAATACAATTTTATTACTTTCAAAAGATGACGATGACTTAACACAGGTCGTAGCCAAAAGTATTCTGAACTTGGTTTGCTATTCAAATATTGATTCCAAAGTTATTCAATTAACCTGTGAATTGATAAACAATAATATTCTCATCTTAGACACTATAATTTCTGAAAATTTGGATGATTTCTTCTGCAGGAAGGTTTCTTTTATAGATTATAGATGTTCTCTGAGTAATCCGTTAGGCTCCAATCTATTTTTGCTTCCTGTTAATACTGAATCTTTTGATCTTCTAGAAATAAGAAGCCTAATTAAGTATGGGTTATTTTTAGATAAGATTATAGAGCATTTCCCAGAATATTTGGACAATAACTGTATTCTATTTCTATCACTAGTAGTTGAGTTAGCAGTTGATTATAATTACATCTGTGAAACTGCAGACGATACCTTCTATGATATTAGAAATACTGTTTTTAAAGTAGAACATATGTCGTTTGAGTTTAATGAAATTTTAGAAGAAATAATTGTTGGTCCTACTGATGATAGCAATTCTGTTTTGAATCATCTTACAAAGGAAGCAAGTCCTATCCTAGTTTATTATAAGTCTAGAATAATCCATAGATTATTAATGAATTCATTGGATTCAGTTTCACTATCTGTTTTATCAAATAAAATTCCAGTAATAGAAAAATATGTAAGTTCAGTTATTAGAGGTAAAGAATCTACAGATTCAATGTATTTGCATGCTGCAGTAGTTTTATCAGTTGTAAATAATTATTTTGTGGACGACTCATTGACAAAGTTGAGAACATTGCTATCTTCAGAGTGTATTGGGGTGAGACCTTTAGAGTTGGTTAATGGGGGTTATAAAACGTTGTTGTTATTAAATAATTTATTGGAGTTCCAAGAAACTAATGTCAACGAGTCACTTATGCCTATTGCTCCCCAAAGATTAAATATGATTTTAAAAACTATTAATCAATGGTTAGATAGCGAGATCGCTTATGATGATAAATTTTTGATTTCAAGAATTGGGTTGTTAAGATTCTTTGGCTGCATTTTATCAATTCCTGAAATTAGAACTATGGGGGATACTATAAATAATATTGCCATTAGATTATTGACAGATTCGATAAGTATGTGCCAAATTGATGAAACTTTGTTTTTGTTCCACCTCCGCTTAGAATGTTTACATCTATACAACGTCATGACTAAATTTAATTTAATAACTGAAAGTGAGACAATTGAAGAGTTAACTGATATGATTTCAGAAATTGCTCTTCATAACTACCACAATGAACAGAATAACCAAATATCTCGTTCATTTTACAATTCCCTTACAAAGCATCTACTTTCTATGAAATCAAAATATTTATTAACCATGTATAATCAGTTTTATGGTGGTTATATGGAACAAGGTGTAAATGAAAATGTAAATCAAAAACGGCTTTTAGTGACTTTATTGCTAAGACTCATCTACGAAAAACAACAAGAAAAGGTCATTGAATTTGAGTTACAGAAACAATCTGTATCACAATCCACAGATGAGATACAACAGAATCATGAGGAAATAGAGGAGGAAAAAAAAGAAAACATGAGTGTATATAAAATACCAACGGAGTTAATTAATTCTTTGCATCAAAACATGCCTACAGAGTATTTGGAATATGATAATGAATATGACTTTATTAAATACTTATGGGATTGGGTACTTACATTAACATACTTTAAAGATGTATCTTATAAAATGCGTCAAGTATATATTGACCAACTTAAAGAGCATGATTTAGTAAAAAAAGTTTTTGATTTTATAACAGATCAAATCAATTTTGAGGATAAAAGCTTTTGGAAGGATATATCAGATTCTGATATAAGAAGATATAATCCGGAAAATAACGATTTTTCTCCTTATAGAGATGACATCGTATTAGAGTGCCATAAATTATTAAGTCATTTGCTTTATGAGTTGTTTAATAATGTTGGATCATTAACAAGCAATTGGTTCTTACATATCCGTAGCAGATCAAAACAGCAGACCATTGAAAAATTTGTATCTACCAAGATATCACCTCTCTTGATCATGGATGAATTAGATAAAGTGGAGGAGAAGCTAGATTACTTAACTTCAAAAGATGATGATTTGACAATTAAAATCAATCGTATAACCAATGAAACTAAGGCTAGTTATTTAATCGATGAACAAAAGTTGGAAATATCTTTTAAACTGCCTTCCAACTACCCATTATCAAATGTGCAAGTAATCGGCGTCTCTCGTGTCGGGATCAGTGAACAGAAATGGAAACAGTGGATAATGTCAACCCAACATGTTATCACAGGTATGAATGGTTCTGTGTTAGATTCTCTGGAATTATTTACAAAAAATGTCCATTTGCAATTTTCAGGGTTTGAAGAATGTGCCATCTGTTACTCCATATTACATGCAGTAGATAGAAAACTACCAAATAAGACTTGTCCAACTTGTAAGAACAGATTCCACGGTGCATGTCTTTACAAATGGTTTAGATCTTCCGGCAATAACACTTGTCCATTATGTCGTACTGAGATTGCTTTCAGAAGATAATTTAATATTTACAAACCCTATCATATGTAATTATTTTTTTCTAATAATTTAAAATTATAGATAATATGTATGTATATAAATAGATGTCTCATTCTTTGACTTATAAAACTTACATTTCATCTCTCTGTCTTCCTCTCATAACTTTGCTTTATTCATTTTTACTCAAAGGAGATTTTGTAAAATAAAAAAAAAAAAGAAAAGAAAAAAAAAGTTGATGGCATTGATGGAAAATATTTATAAATAACTTAGTAAAGAAAATTTCAGACATAATAGTTGAATCTATAAAGAAAACTATATATATTGAAGTTAAAAAAAGAAAACAATGTAGCAATCCCTTTTGAATGTGAGGTAGTTAAAGTGACTCGAAATGATAGTATTTTCGAAAAGAAAATTGAGACCAATATTAGGTATCATTACTATATTTTTAGCAATCTATTATTTTTCAAGGACAGTAGTTCAATTTCAATTGAATCAGCAAGTTGAGTATTATAGAAATTACTTTAACAAGAATAGAGATAATCTCCAAAGAGAATTTAATCCCTTAGAAATTAAACAAATTCCTGCGCCTATCATTGATGCATTATATAAGAAGAGACAAAGTGACGTGATCCGGCAAAAGGCGGATCCTATCGACTGGAATCGCTATGCATATGTTAATTATGTTGCTGAAGCAGATTATCTTTGCAATACATTGATTATGTTTAAAGCGTTAAAGGAGGATTATAAAACAAAGGCAAAATTAGTCTTATTAATTACAACAGATGTTGTATCTAATGCAGAAGGATCCGATGCTTTATTAGATAAACTAAAAAAATTAGACAATGATCAAGTGGTAGTTAAAATTATAGAACCTATTTCTAAAGAGGGTGATCAAACTACATGGAAGAATAGTTTATCTAAATTAGAAATTTTTAACTTGACTGAATACGAAAGGATTATTTATTTAGATAATGATGCTAATTTAAATGATAATCTTGATGAGTTATTTTTCTTGCCAGATTATGTGAAGTTTGCCGCTACTGTGACATATTGGGAATTGAAGCAATCAGACCTTAAAAAGGCTTATAAAGAGGTGAAACATATGAAGAATCCAATCAATGTTAATAAATATATAGAGAAGAGTGTCACAAGGCTTCAAAATGGGAAAATGATTTACAATCATTTGCCTAATTTACCACATACGTTATATTTGAATTCAGAAAATATTGGTGATGATATTTTAAAGACAAGAACTGTTTTTTCGTTATCCAGGTTATTCCATACTGTTAAACCAAGTAAGGTTAAATGGGCTTCAGATTTAATGGTGATCAAACCATCTAACGACACTTATGCCTATATCCGTGATGTGATATTGCCTTACAATATCAAGTCTAAAGGAGTATATGACATGGATGTTGTTAATAAACATCTTTATAATATGAAACAGTTAATATATGATCATTTCTCTGTTTTAAAAAGTATCAAGCACCATTATATTCCTGAAGTCATAGTTTTACCATTTGGTAGATATGGATTATTATCTGGTTCGATTAAACACAAAGAACAACATGCTATGTTGAAAAATGATATACTGGGATATCAGTATTTGAATTCTGAGGGTGAATATATAGCAAATGATTTAAAAACTGTAGTTGAGGAGGCTAAATATATTCATTATTCTGATTATCCAATTGGGAAACCTTGGAAATATAGTGCAAAGGAGAGTCTTGAGTGTAAGGTTAGAGAGAATTCGAAAGAGAAGGAATATGAACAAGAAATGTGTGATATATGGAATTCTGTGATATTACCATACTTTGATAAAAAATCTATATGTTCTTAACTTGAAATTTAAACTACATAAATGGATAAGGATAAAAATAAATTACCCAACTACAGTGCAACAAGATCCATGCACAGTCGTATATATTTCTAATACAGTTAAGTATGTCCTGTTTTTATAGATAGTAATATATTTATGAATTGACATTTAGAATACTATTTGTAAGCATCAAGGAAATTGGATCAACTCTTGGGAAATGACTTTCTTGAGTTGAGAATACATAACAACCCCACCTCATAGTTGGAACACATGGAAACAGTGAGCCATCTCGATGTGCAAGGTGAGTAGTTGATAATAAACATCTCCAATATCACATTTGTCAACGTCTCGTTTGGAGGGAAAGGAGGAAGGGATTACTAGAGGTGAAAATAGCGGCATCTAACGGAATATTTCCGAAGAGCAGGATTTGACGGAATTTATTTTTTAAGATGCCGCAAGTTTACCTTTTTGGAAACCGTAAGACGGACAAAAACAGATCAAAATAAAACGGAAAAAATTTTTTTCGTCTTTCAATGCAAAACATATAAAAAGAACGGTAAGGTAATAAATGCAAAAAGAACCACAAGTGAGAAAGACTTTACTTTTGCCTGTTTTTGTTGATACTTGTCTGTTTTCTCACATTTTTATTTATTTCGTTTTCCTCCCAAAAAAGAAAAGAACATTTAACAAACGATGGAATTCTATGGATATGTTAACAGCAATTTTGTATATTGTCTTTGTGGTGATGTTTTCTTAAACTCAGCCTGAAGAAAGTTGTATTGACTAAGAAAATACGGTTCATTATTAAATCTCTTTTGCCGAAGGTTTATATATATTTACTAATCCTTGATTGTTCCAATGAGAGGGAAAAAACAAGGAGAAAGAGAAGAGTAGAAGGAAGGTATGAGATGTCAATTTTGGGTGATTAAGTCTTTTGTTTTTTCTATGTTGTATCATTAGAATTCGCCATAAATTGGTATGTTGTTGAGTTTTTCAACGATTTACTATTATGGTTAATAGCGTACTGTGGTTTCATTGGTATGTTTCATAGCTCGCACCTCCATAGTTATGCATATTGATGGACCAAATTTAAGGTAGGTTATAGAGTTCAATAGATATGAATAGAGGGAACGACTTCATTACTCATTTCTAATTGTCCTTTCATAGTAACTTTGTATAGTTAGACCATTCTTTTATTTTTATACTTTTATTCCTCAATTTTTTCCCTCTTATAGTTGGAACGATATCTTTGTGTTGATGAATATATATGAACAGGAAACGTATAGAGGAATGAATTTAATTTTTTTCTTATTTTAAGTTAAACTTTTTTTTTTCAAAATCATTGACAATAATTTATCTAAAAATGCTATTTTAATATATTCATAGTTAACAGAAGTCGAAGAACTAAACATCCCGTTTAATCGCTCATTTACCCTTTGCATTTTGTACTCTATGGTAACATGCAGTTTCATACCCGGGAGATATGTGATACCATATTTATACTGTATATCTTTTTTTTCTTGACTATCCATGTATACTTCTGAAATTTAGATAGCTGGCTGAATAGTAGTAGTATTGCTTGACCTATTCATATGACAATAAAAAATTTTCATTTAACTATATATCTGACTTCCATAAGTTCTTGTTCTACCCATATAAATAATTTCTAAGGCGGAAATTGAATAGATTGGTAATGGCACCCTATTACTTTGTGTATAGGATAGTGTTGAAAATAGATGTCAAAGCATAAAAATGATGTGGGTATATATATATATAATCAGGAGCTAAAATGTATATAATATGCATAAATACAAAGATTATAATTCAACATTTGTAAAAAAAAAAATAAATAAAATAAATGAAAAGAAAGAAGCAAGTAATGCAATTATTGTTCATTATTTTCTTTTTTATTTAGAAATACCATAAATAGAATCAACATCAGTTTTAACAGCAGCCAAAATATCTTTTCTCTTCAATTTTTGTGCAGAAGTCACAAAACCATTTTCAGGTGTCCATTCTTCACCATAGATAGCAATACCTTGTAACAATTCAATACCGTTCAAACCTTGTGTCTTCCCAGTCTGTAACATATCATCCAAAATGGCATTTCTCAATCTTATATCGTGAATATAGTCCTCTAAATTCTCGTCTGGTTTCATAACACCTAATTGGACAGCTAATTTGGATACTACCGGGAACACAGGAACAATGATACCAACTGGTTTGACTTGATTTTGATCAGCGTAAACACAAATATTTTGAACATATTTGTTTGACCTATAAATGGCTTCTAATTTTTCCAGTGCTACATACTCACCATTCATTGTCTTCACCAAATTTTTCTTTCTATCAATAATTTTCAATTGACCCTTCGAAGTCCACTCCCCAATATCACCAGTCTTAAACCAGCCGTCAGAGGTCAAGACGTTCTTTGTCTCTTCTGGGTTCTTATAATATTCAGAAAGGACCGATGCACCCTTTAACCAAATTTCCCCTTGATTATTCTTTGCGTAGTAACCCAATTCTTCAACATCTACCAATTTAGCTGTAATTGACCCAGTTAAATCACCTGCAACACTATACTCAAAATGCTCGGGTGGCAAGACAGAAGCACATGCTACAGTTTCAGTTAGACCATAACCAACTAACATTGGACATAACACATTAGTCAAGAACTCTTGAGCATCATAACTTAAAGCAGACCCACCATTGCACATATATCTCAATTGGCCACCAGTAGCTTGTTTAATTTTTTTGAAGATTATATTACCAATTGCATCCCCACCTGGTAGGTTCCATTTATTTAATTTCAATTTAGTGTAATAAGCGGCCCAAAAGATTCTTTGAGTAAACTTAGGTAACGCGTTGATTTGTTGAAGAATACCTTTTCTAATAGTTTCCCAAACGGCGGCAACACCAACCATTAATGTTGGTCTAAATTCTTGAATATCACCTTTACAGTTACGTACTGAGCTGGAGGATATAGTTTTAACGTTTGCGTAACCGATAACGGCACCCCAATAGAAACCGACTAATTCAAAGACTAATTCAAAGATATGAGCTAGTGGTAAAAATGCAATGACTCTATGGTTTTTATTGACAAAATCGTCGATAACGTTGTGAGAAACACCGGCTATACCAGCAACAATATTTGAATGTTTAAGAACAACACCTTTTGGATCCCCAGTGGAGCCCGAGGTATACATGATACAGGATAGGTCTTCGGGTTTTGGTGGACGAGGGTCAATTTCGTTTATAGCGGCTTTACCAATTGAAACGATTTCATCGAAGGAATAAAACTTGATGTCAGGCCTGACAGCTTTTATTTTATCAAATGCTTCCTTTGCTTCAGAATATAATTTACCTCCAAATCTTTTATCGTTTGGATCCATCTCTTCATTATGGATAATACATTTGATCTTGCCTGTTCTTTCTGTATTAGACAAAGGGTTGACTAATTTGGCCAGAAGATTGTTATCTGTAAATATCGCAGTTGATTCAGTTTGCCAAATAGAATGGGTTAGACCACTTTCACCTAGAGTGTCATATGCTGTTACAATTGGGATGGATTGAGATTGGGAGCCTAAATACATTTTCATCCACTTATGCGAGGTGGACGCAAAAATGTGTAATTTATCTTCACTTTCAGGAACCAAGCCAATCTTTACCAACCCACGACCAACATTATGCAATGTGTCCAGCACTTCTTTACAAGTCTCGTATTTATAGGACGATAATTCCCAATATAGCCATTTTTTCTCCTGTTGGACAGTTTTGCCGCCAACTTTTTTATTTACAAGTTTTGTCTCTTCATGTATATCTATCACTGATCTATAACCCATAGCTAATTTATTTTTATTTTTGTTGAAACACTCGACTACAAATTCATAAACTGTGTCACATTTCATCCCAAGGGGACGAACCAATGGAGCTTTGGCGACTTTTGCGTTTCTTCTTTCACCAGTTTCATGTTTATTCTTTGGTGGAGCTACTTCTACGTTATATTGTTTCATTGTAATCTAACAGGTGTGTGTGTGTTTGTGGAAATGGATAGGTTTTTCACGTATGATTATTTTATAGGTCAAGAATGAATTAGTCACAAAAGTACAAAACCGGTTTGAGGAAACGCTTCTTCGTATTTTGAATATTTCCTCTTTTTTTATCTTTGTAACTCTTTTTTTTTTTTGTGTGTGTGTGTGTGTGGGTGTGTTTTCTTTTGCCAATTTTGAATTCGGCAGGTTTTAGTGCTTGACTTATATATAAAGATATTTATATGACTCTGTTGTGCACATGTTATTATTATATTCATCAAATATCTGATTTTGTCAAGCTATAAAGAAAGAAAGATAAAAAAGAAGGGAAGCCCATTCCTGAAAAAGAAAACAAAAGCGACGACAAATTGCGACACAATAGTGGCAACAGTAGACCACAATAGACAACAAGAATAACAAAGAGAGTCAACAAAACACCAAAAGAATAGACGGAGCAGGGGAAACAATAGGCAATCGATGTATTACAACAAAAAAATTTGATTTCTGTTGAATTTTTCTTTACAATAACATTGTACCAATTGTTGTTTTTTTTTGTTAGCGGCTGCGGGGGGCGGGGCAAAAAGTTGTAGTTTTCCGTGGAAATTCCGTCCAAGTTTTTTTTTTCTTTCCTTCTTTTTTGCTTTTTTCTTTGTTTTTTCCCGCCAGACGTTATCTTCTGCAACTTAGGGCTCCACACTGTTTGTTGGTTGTTTTTTTCCTTCCCGCCCTTGTAGGTTTTGACAAATTAATTAGGTTTAAGAACATTTTCAAAGAAAAAAAGAAAGGATGTCTTTCTTTTGTTAATGATGTGGAGAAGAGGATACGCAACACTTATCCCATGACTATAGCAAACGCATATAGCATAGAGAAGTATTCCAGCTTCACGATAAAACAGACTTAACGAGTGTAATTTCTTCTAGGTAAAAGTACTACAATTTCATGCTAAACAAAAATAAATTTGCTGGAAATATTGGACATATACACATACGTAAACCAGGCGGCAAGGTGGGGTTACCTTGCCCTTCAAGGTGACATCTAAAGCATCTTTTGAGACCTTCCCACCCTTCCTAGGTTTAAAAAAGGAAAAGATATTTTTCTTTCTATGCTCTCTTCAGTTGTCTTGTTTTTTGTTTTTTTTTTTGGCATGAACTACGCACAAAAACTGAATTTACCTGTAAACCAACAAGTCAGATAAAATAGGGTATAATGTAAACACGGTGACAACTTTTTTTTTCTTCTTTTTTTTTTTTTACTTGTTTGGCTCTTTTTTTCTTGGTGGAATTGCAATATAATATAGAGTCCTGCATTTAGACATCAACAAAAAAATTAAAGCCGGTGAAAATTTCCCAACGAATTCCAACAAAAAATAAGAAAAAATAAGAAAAGAAAAGAAAAGCGAGACAAAAATTGCAACTTTTTCAAAAAAAAAAAAAAGGTTTCCCGTTGTCGTGGTAACAGGATAGCTTGATGTTTTGTCACTTACCACGTACTCAGAAAAAAAAAAATAAATAAAAAATAAAAAAAAGAAAGTTGCGTAATATAATCCAGAGCGGCTTCCCAACGAGTTTACATTCCGCAAGGTTTGGTTAAACCGTCTTCCGAAATCCTCTTTCGGATCCCTGATCAGTCCGAAATAATTAAAACAGGAATTAAAAAAAAAAAAAAAAAAAAAAACATGGAGTAGAAGAGATAGTGTAGAGAAAATCCATTTTATTTTGTTTAAATATGTCAATATTCTTTAATATTATATTGCCAACAAAGGAAACCAGAAATATTCGCTAATAATTAAGCATATATATATATATATATATATACCTTCCGGAAATAAACAACTATTCTAATATTAACATTCAGAAACTATTGAGTATGGTTCTACCATTTTTTCAGGGGAAAGAAACAAACCAAGTTCCAAACACAAGATCACAACGTGTTAAATGCTGGGAAAGTAGAGACAAATTTTTTGCCTGTTTAGATAAAATTGAGGTGATAGATTCATTATCTCCAGCAAATCAAGATAAAGTCAAAAAGAATTGTTCTGAGGAATTCAATAATTTCAATAAAGAGTGTATTAATAGTTGGATTCAGTATTTCCAAAAGAAAAGAATAACAGATTGGGAAAAATCTCAATATGTTATGTCTATTGAAAAGGAGTCGAACAACGGCACCACAACTATGAAAAAGTAAATCGACAAAGATAGATGTAATCACCTCACAATAAAGAGAAATGACTACAACTTAAAGTTATGATATTTTCTTTTTTCGGTTCATTCCATTATTATTCGTCTTGTATATAACGTTTTTGTTCTATAGCATAATACATATTATCTATAATTTATCTATATATACAAATAAAGAAACACGCCATGATTATTGATGTATATGTTGTAGTTCTATGTATTTAACTGTAAACATTTGTGATACACAAATATGGTTGTAATTTTTGTTGTTGTTGTTGTTGTTGTCTATCCCGCCTTCGCTTCCTTCCCTGGATTTTTTTTTGTTTTTTTTTAAGAAATGAGAGAGCAGAAATTATACACAAAAAGAGTATAACATAAAAAAAATTAAAGTAATAATCTTTAATGGGACAAGAAGATTGCAAAATTTAAATAAATTTATGTATATACTGTTTCTTTTTGCATGAAGAGTATGGATAGTAGTGTCATGATGAACAGAAAAAATAAAATATTCATATATTATTACTTTCCTTTATCTGTAACTTTTTGTTCTCTCTATTTTATTTTATTTTTTTTTTTTATCTCTTTTTTCCCTTTTTTTGAATTGTAATATAAACTCTGTATATATTTAAAACTTATATCCAACTATATGCGTGTACCTATTTATGATATTTCATATTATTACGAAACTATGACAGTCTTAAATACAGTATGTGTTACAGTTGCTCTTTGGTGGTCATGACTGATACTACTAGTAATATTACCAACCCTAAATATTTCGTCTCTCTTCACTTGGGTCGTTGCACCGCTCCTTGTAGACTCAGTTGTTTCACTTGTCGCTTCGCCTGCCCCTGAACCAACTGCAAATACTTCGATCCTGGCTTTGGAATAATTTTTGGCTGTAACTACACAGAACGCACCACCACCCGCACCCTCGCTGGATGTATCACTTGTCACCCCATTGACGCCAACTACGCTTGGGTCGATTGAACATGGTAGCCCTTCACATGCATCAGGATCATCACAAGTTATCTGGACCCCAAAACTAGGAGTCTCGTCTTTAAACGGACATGAAGCCTCCAAATATACCGGATTCCAACCAATCTTGACAAATGTGTTCCCATTTGCATCCATATTGGCACCAGCCACGTATGGGGCCCAATTACCCCATGGATGGGAGGTGTCTCCCCACTTGCAGCCTTCTTCTACAGTGACACCAGGTGGGTTGATATAATAATGTGCAGCAGTGCATGCCCAGTATTCTGTCCCAGGTACCGCCAAGGTCTCTGTATCGGATACTAATGTTGGAATCAACATTTCTTCATTTCCTGGCAACACAGTTTGACAAAAGGCTATACTACCCTCATTACCGCATTGATTTTGAGCATAAACAGTCCCTTTACCCTCGTAGCAATAAGGTTTATCTGTGAAGGGAGTCTTTAAAGTTCCGTCTTCTTGACAATATAGTCCACCATACTGTGATCCTGGATACGTATACGAAGTGACAGAAGGGTCCCATTGTCCCATTAACTGACCAGGTTGACATGCATAGGGACACCATGTTCCAGGATTACATGCTTGATCGAAGTGCATTGCCCAACCAGCATTTGCCCCGGTTTCTTGCACTGCAACCATCCCTTCGTGGTATGGGAAGGCACAAGTTCCACCACCACGTTTGTACTGTCTATGAATATGATGGTCTTCGGTTTCATTAACCTCTACATCAATGACAGCGTTAACAACGGTGGGTACTAGAGCTAGTATAGTCACTATTAAAGCACTTCTGTAGAGTAACATTGTTCAAAAAAAAAAAAAAAATAAAATAAAATAAAATAAAATAAAATAAAATAAAATAAAATAAAAAATATATTTGTGTCTTAACCTGCTGATCTGTATTTATTTAGAAAACAGTGTATAAAAAAGTAATAATTAGAGAGAGATTGCTATTAAGAAGGGGAAAGAAAAAAGTATTTGACTTGCTTATTTGAGATAAGACATTTGATCTTACGTTATTTTAGTAATTTTATTTTTTAACACCTTCTTCAGAAAAAAAAAAATAAAAAGTTAAGTTGAGTTTTTAAATATTAAAAGTAATATTTATATATCATTTAACAATATTTGCTAATGATAATAACAACAATTAAGAATGACAGCCCTTCATTTTCCCCACGCTTTTTTTTATTGTTATGGTTGTTTTTACTTAACGGTAAATGTATTCCTTTACTAAATAAAACACGTTACGATTATATGGACAACATATTTAAGATGATTTGAACGTATTGTAAATTTACTGGTTCTTAAAGAGTAGTGATTATTTTAATATAATATAATATAATATAATATAATATAATTTAATTTAATTTAATTTAATTTAATTTAATTTAATATTTTTTTTTCTTTTTGGTTAGGACATTTCATCATTTACTGACACATATACCCCTTTTCATCATTTTTCTGTCCAAAAGCAAAATTCAATATTAATATGTGACAAAGTACCCATCAAAAAAAAAATTATTATTATTATTATTATTATTATTATTATTATTATTATTATTATTATTATTATTATTATTATTATTTTTCTTAAAATTAAGAACAGAGATCCGAAGAAAAAGGGATACCCTAATCTGGACTTTTTATTAACAACAACAACAACAAAAAATAAAAAAAAAAAAGAATGAATGCAATAATGAATGCACAATAGTATCTAGAACTTGCAAAACCACACTCAATGACGTTTTTTTGGATGATGACTGATCTGGACACCACTATTGTAATACGTACCCTTTATTATCTAATAAACTAGATTAAGTGTTTCTTTTATTTTCAATGGAAGTGTTTCATCTATAGCAGATCAAAACAAGGAATAGCTGAATAATAGGGGGGGAAGCAATAATTGCATTTACTTTGAATGGATGTCTTTGATTCTCCCTTCTTAGCGTATTTTGCTTTTTTATTTTATTTATATGTTAGGGCTTTAATTTTACAAAGGCGAGAAGGATATATATATATATGTATAAGTCTATGTTACTTGTTGAAAATATAAACGATCATATAAGGTACGTTGGAATAGAAAAATGCATATTATGATACTCTGATCGTTTCATTATCAATGGTAATTCTTTCCGAAACATGTCTGCTCTCTGGATGAAGAATAGTTTTCAAAATATCTTTTTGGCGCCTGTGGCCATATCTCATGAACAATATTAAATTTATTAGAGAATTTCCCTTCGATTTTCCTTTCCATAGATTAAACAATTATATAAATATAAGTAAACTATATAAAAATACTTTATAAACATGTTTCTTAGCCAGAGTTGAAAAAAAAAAATTAGGATGTGTAAGTTATTCGCCTATATATATATATAGAGTCATTCCAGCAATCTGATCTCCCATAACTATTTAAACAGAGATATGTATTGTCTCTCATTGAAGGAAAGACAGTTTTACGTTTTTAGTGCGAAAAAAAGAAAAGAAAAACAATTGTGGGCCATAATTACGTAATTAATGTGGTCAACTATTGTTGCGATTCATTTTCTATTCATCCCTATTTATACAGCTGGTTTTACATGCTGATATTTTTTTTATTTTGGATCTTCTCAACAAGAGTTGAAAGTTTAGAATGTGTTTCAACAACTTCCAGATTATATCTTTGTATAATATCGGAAAAGCAAGGTTATCGGACCTGGAAACAATAGATCCAGATAAAGAGCATCAAGTTATTTATTTTTTAGACTAAAGGAATGGGGCTGCTTCCAGACGCACGTATAATGATAAGTAAATAAAACAAAAGTGACTTCTTACATGCATACAGTCAGTGCTAAATTTGCTGTTTCTATGTAAACTCTTCCGACGGAGTTATATACAAAGATATACATATATATAAATATATATGTATATAACCTTGGAGGTAATTCTCTGGAACAAATGGCACAGATACACAATACCGTAATTAAAAAGAAATTCTTCTTGATTAAAAAACAACAATAATAATAATAATAATTTTAATTAACAAAAAGGGGAAAAAAAAACAAAAGCTATCCGTATTTAGTGATCTTGTGGACAATTTTTAGGGGAGATTGCAATCTCTGCTAGTAACCATTTGCCGCTATTGTGCTTGTCATTGTCAGTGTTATTATATTCCGTACGTATTTTCTTTTATATCTCTTTTTTGTCTTTTTCATTAGAAGTGGAAGATTTCCATTGTCCTTCTTCCGCCGCCGGCCGGCAAAAAGGAAATATTTGAACGACTGGGGGGAAAGTCAGAATATACTGGAAATCCTCAACGGGGAGGAGGAAGACAAAGAAGAAGAAAAATGAAAAGAGAGAATTGTCTTGGAAAAGAAAGACGAAAAAAAAATAGTTAACAAAACAAAAAAAAAAATAAACAAAAAAGATGGGTGAAAAGAACAAGATTGCCTGAGTATATTAGGAGCATACTTCTGTAACCCTGAAAGGCTTGTTTACCTCGCAGGTATATATTTGAGTAGCTAGCTAGTATACGCTTCCTGGGTTGTTACTGTTAGTAGACATTCGAATACATAGTTGTTTGTATACTCTGATTTGGTTTAAATACATTTTCTAAGCATATCGATCAGGGAAAGGAGTCTTCGGTAGAGTACGAAATAAAAGAAGGCCAAGTTGGAAAAAAAATTTTTTTTCTTTTTTGACTAGAAGGCATACAATTATTGAATATTGAAAAGAAAAGAAGAAGAAGAAGAAAAACCAACCCAGAAGAATACATATATCACAATTAAAAAATAATTTTAACAAAAAAAAAAAATACTATTCTGGTAATGTTAGGAGGAAAACAAATACGTATTGCAGCACTATTGGTGCTGGATACAATCTTTTTCTTATTAGAAATTATCATTGGTTATATGTCGCATTCTTTGGCTTTGATTGCTGATTCGTTCCACATGTTGAATGATATATTCTCTTTATTGGTGGCCCTTTGGGCCGTCAAAGTTGCTAAGGAGAGAGACCCAGACGCTAAATATACGTATGGTTGGAAACGTGCCGAGATTCTTGGTGCCCTAGTGAATGCTGTGTTTTTGATCGCATTATGTTTTTCCATCTTTATTGAAGCTTTACAAAGACTGATTCAGCCACAAGAGATCACTAATCCTAAATTGGTCATGTATATCGGTATCACTGGGTTATTGTCAAATTGTATCGGTTTAGTGTTATTTAGTGAGCATGGCCATAGTCATAGTCACAGTCATAGTCACTTTGACATTCCCAGTAAAACCCAATCAACGTCTCATTCCCATCATTATCAGTCAGAGGATTTGGAATCCACTGCCGTCGATGACAGTGGCGATGAACATTCACATTTCCATTCCGTAAATGGTAGCGTGGACACATTCGCTGTTACTGACAGGACTCTTCAAATGTTATCATCCGAACATACCCCCCTAATGACAAATAACCATCCCACTGTTAATAAACAAAAGAAACAAAGATCGTTAAATATGCATGGTGTCTTTTTACACGTCCTTGGTGATGCTTTAGGTAACATCGGTGTCATTATCGCCGCTTTATTCATCTGGAAAACAGATTATTCTTGGAGATATTACAGTGACCCAGTCGTCTCTTTGCTCATTACCGGTATCATCTTTGCCTCCGCGTTACCATTGTCTCGTAAGGCTTCGCGTATCTTATTACAAGCCACACCGAAGAGTGTTTCCGCAGAGATTATTCGTCAAAGAATCGAAGAGATCCCAGGTGTAGTGGAAGTCCATGATTTCCATATCTGGAATCTAACCGAATCTATCACTATTGCATCTATCCACGTTAAATTGGATCTACCAGCAGAAAATTACATCGAGACCGCCAAATTGATCAGAAACTTGTTTCATGAACACGGTATCCATTCAGCCACCGTGCAACCAGAGTTTGTCTCCGGCAACGTCAACGAGACCACAAGAAGAAGATTTTCCATCATTGCAGGTGACGTAAATGGATCCAGCATATCTTTAGGTCCTGAAGACAACACTACAGCAAGGGATAACAGTCATCAAAAGTCTTCTGGCAAAGACAGTACTTACGGATCCACTTCTGTTGGTCATTGTGTTATTGATAATGCCGTGAATTGTAGTCAAGAAAACTGTGTGGACGCCTAATCGAAGCCATTCATAGGAATTTTGGCTCTGGTTCGTATTTCAAACTAAAAGTTCGACAAGATATATATATTCAGAGATGTAAATATTTCTTCATTTTATATATATATACTTAGGATGACGTGGTGGTGGGGGGAGTGGAAAATAACTTAGTGTTTTCTTCCCTTACCCATATAGTTGTTAGCGGCTAATTTCATTTTCTAATTTGAACAAAAGTGGAAGACCAGTTATAAAAGAAACTGTCTGGCACATACAACATATACACACGCGCACACATATTTATACATATTTGTAATTATATGTATGTATATATGTATATAGTATCAACAGACGTGATATTATAGATCTGTGTATAGTGCAGTAACGAGGTTGTTGCGTATAAATGAGTGATTTGATATTTGTTACCTATCATATTAAACTCTTTCCTCGATCACCACCAAGGAAATCGAAAATAAAATCTCATTTAGATATTTTGACAACTACAACAACAAATAATAATAATAATAACGTTGTGCCTGAGAAAAGGCAAATCGATGTAATCTTTAAATCGTCAAGAAAGTTGCAACAATATAGATTTATACGATTTGTATCCAATACTTTCAATGAACTATTCTTTATAAGATTGAGTGTATTACTATGGAAACAATATAAGGATGATTCGGCTACGTCGAATAAATATTGGTTAAGAATTTTGAAAACGGTAGATCAAGGGTTTTATAATATTTTGAACATGACAGATTTATGGTTTCTTGTCTTTGCCTTCCCAATTGTTTCATATGGAGATTCTTTATGGTTTAATATGAAGTTATATCTTGGCAGAAGGATCAATAATTTGGTGAAAGATAGCTCACCATTTGGGGAATGGTTTGAAAAGAAAGTTTTTAAAAAAATGGATTTTATCTTTTTACCAGTGTATTTATTTTTAATCAATTCAATCTTACTAAAATGGGGACTGAAATTTTTGAAAAATAACCAGCCATCTTCAGAGACAAGCGGGCTATTTCGGCTACTATATCTGATTTTGAAGATTAAATTACTATTATTTGATCGTTTAATCAAATCAATTATGTCGATATTTCGAAAACCATTAGATTATTTGATTCATATTAATAGCTTGTTAAATTATTATCTGTCACATCAAAATAGAATAAATTTACAAAGTATACTAATGGTTATTCAAAGTGTTATAATTATATTATGGCTAGAATTGAAAGCCTATTTCGGGAAAGAATCTGTGAGTTAAGTGGAACACCGTTTATATTTATATATTAATTCACTAAATACGGCAAGGTATAAAGATCATTTGAAATATTTTATCAGTGAATTCCATGAAACAGAGGAAAATAGGTTAAATATATTACGGAGTCTATCGACTCTGAGTTGACCTTTTACAAACCCAATATAAGATTATAAAAATAACTGACACTTTAATTGATTATTAAATAAAAGATCTCAAAGCCTTTTTATTTTTAAGATTTTAAGTTTTTTCCAGTTAGTAACATTTACTATCTAATACTAGGCGATAGGCTTTCTGAATTTACATCTCATAACCCGTATCACATTATTACATATGTAAAATAAAGAAAAGAAAAGAAAAGAAAAGACAAATTGAAGTTCTTTTTAACCTTTATAAAACTATTATATATATTATTATATTATAAGAATATTACTTACCAATTAACAATATTTTGCTTTTACTTTTTCAATATATATATATATATATTGCTTGTTTGCTTGTTTGCTTGCTTGTCTATTTGATACATTAATGTTTGGCAGTTGGAGCATCTCCGGTCAACTTGGCAACAAACTCTCTGGCTATGTCACCAAACCCAACCATGAACACAGTCTGCCAGATACCTAACCCAATTCTTGGAGTAATACCACGGTACAGACCTTTGACACCATTAGTTTCTAAAATATATTTGAAAGTCTTACTAACGGTCAAATTCTTTGGTCTGTTTGGATCAGGGGTCTTAGATTGCATTTCAACTCTAATGACTTCGATTGGTTGATTCCAAGCACTTAACCCACCACCAACAGCACTGGCAAGGATCTTTTCGAAAGCATTCAATTTATCGTCTTTGCTTGTCTTCCCAGTAACTTTTCTAATACCGTCCTCTACTAACCTGGAGAAACCAAAACGAGACCCCCAATTTGTCATTTGTCTAATGGCCACAGCGTTGACACCTTTATATATGCCTCTGATACCTTCCTTAGCCCAGATAGATTTAAATACACTCCATGAGGACTGATTGGTGGCGGCGGATGCAGTACCAGGTTCACTAATTGCCTTCTTTCTAGTGATTTCCACTGTCTTCATACATGTACAGAAACCCATAGTCAAATAGGATTGTGCGACACCACCAGTGATACCACCAAGGATACCGGAGCCAAAATTACCCAAACCAAGTTTCTTGTACCTGTATTCAGCTTCAGAAGCCACAAATAAAAGCACAGCACCTTTAGTCGAAGCTTCGATCCAAGCCCACGGAATCAAACCTTGGTAGAAACCGAAAACACCACCACGAGACCAGACAGTCTTGATGGAGTTGGCGAAGGACAAGTTTCTGTTGGCTGCCATAGTGGTCTTGATGACTTCTAACGGTTGGCCAAGGGTGGTTACCTCCGCCATATTAATACCTGCACCTAAGAGGATATTAGAAAAGTTAACTTTCTTCTTAGCAGGAGGTTGTTCGTTACTCATTTCTTTTCGTTGCGGTTGTTGTTGCTGTTCGGTGGTGTTTTACGTCGTCTTAGCTCTTTGAAAAAGACCAACCAGCCTGAGTTTCTTCTACAAGTCTTTATAAAGAGTCAGAGAATTCTTATATATAACGAGTGAAAGAGAGTGTGAGAAAATGAGACAGAGGAGTGGACCAGAAAAACAGACAAGAGAGTGTGAGTCTGATGGGGGAGGGTGGAAGGAAAACAAAAGTGAGATGCAACGATTATCCAGCTTTATCGACCTTCCTCTGGGCAATTACCACCACCACTACCACTATCACTATCACTACAACTTCTGCAGCACCAATTGCTCCCGCGATTTCCCGCACCACTGTTTTCTTTCGTGTGTCTGCGTTCATTTGCTCGATGACTCGAGGTAAAAAAAAAATAGAAGAACTTCCTGCGCCGGAAGAATTCCACCGGAAAAAAAAATAAAAAGACACTGATCTTCTTTTTTGTTTTGAGACGGTTTTTGACACGTTTGGATCAGTTGGTTTCAAGTAAAAATAAAAAAAATAATAATAATAATAAAAACACTACGAGATAAGGACCAGAGTCTGTATTAAGGCTGTACTATGCTATCTGGTTTTCGGCTGTGCCATTCATCCATACATTCTTATAACGTGTCTTTTTTAGGAGATACAGAGAGAGTGCGGGTGCTTTATGTATGGAAATATATGCAGGGCAATTTATGGAGGTTGTAAAAAGTACCACAAATATATATGTATACATATAGATATAAATATAGATACATAGATCTACGTTTTGGTAGTGTTTGATAAATATGACTAGGAAATCCAAAAAAGGTTCAAAAGGCAGTTCAGCTAGTAACAATCCATTACTTGAGAATAAGGAGTTGATTGAGTTGATAAATGCTAGAAAATCACAATTTACTAAGCAAAATAAAATATCAAAATTAGTGAATAACCATAGTAAAAAAAAGAAGAAGAAGGACAAGAATAAAGATCAAATCAATGGCGTGTCTTTAAATGAAGGGAAACTGCTGGAACAGTTTAGTACAATTTTTCAAAAGTTCGAGATTCCAACAGTTGCTAACGATGAACAAATGAAACTGGTGCAAAATAATAAAAGAAAGCATAATAATAGTAGTAGTAGTAATGACGATGATGATGATGATGATGAAAACGATAAGTATAATGGTACTACTCGTTCTGTTAAAATTAATGACCAGGAAAATGAGGAGGGTTATGAAACAACTGGATCTCAACAATTTTCAAGAAGAAAACTACGCAAATTAAACAAACCCAATCTAGTCGATTTGAAGAGTCAAGTGACACACCCGGAAGTCATTGAATGGTATGATTGTGATGCACGTTATCCATTATTGAATGCTACAATCAAGTCAACTAAAAATGTAGTTGGTATTCCATCCCATTGGCAATTAAAACGGGAATATTTATCCGGCAGATCATTATTAAATAAAAAGCCCTTTGAGTTGCCAGATATTATGAAACAGACAGATATAGAATCCATGAGAAATGTATTACCGAATGGTGATCAACAGCAAACACACGATAGCTCATTGAAAGATATGGCAAGGGCAAGGGTACAGCCGAGACTGGGTACACTTGATATTGATTATAAAAAACTATATGACATTTTTTTTAAACTGGGGTCTACATGGAAACCTGACATCTTATTACCGTTTGGTGATTTGTATTATGAGAATAGAAACCTTGAAGAAGAGGCTCAATGGGAACGGATTAAAAGAACTGTAAGACCTGGAAAAATTAGCAAAAGCCTTAGGGAAGTCATGGGCTTGAAAGAGGGCCAGTTACCACCATGGTGTCATAAGATGGAAAAATTAGGCATGCCACCGAGTTATCCTAATATGAAAATAGTCGGGTTAAATT
Source organism: Arxiozyma telluris (assembly GCA_030571675.1). Lineage (NCBI taxonomy): Eukaryota > Fungi > Ascomycota > Saccharomycetes > Saccharomycetales > Saccharomycetaceae > Arxiozyma > Arxiozyma telluris. The sequence goes on from JAJLYH010000122.1 coordinate 24,066, forward strand.
GGGATATTCAATTTTTGAAAGATGAAATCTATGGTAAGGTACCGAAGGTTAATAAAAAAGATAGCCCGAAAAATACAACATATTTTGGTCAAATATTGAATTTTGATGATAGTTATGATGAAAATGAAGATAAAGATTTGGACATTGATGATGAGTCTAATTTAGAAAACGATCTCATTGATAATACAAGATCAGAAGATGGGAATGGTGACAAACAGTTAATAACTGAAGTGGAGGTTAGTAAGAACGTAAAGACTAGTGGTGACCAAGGTACTGGGACAGCTGTTTTATCAGAAAGACCACTTTATACTGTGTTGAAAGAAATCACTGATCAGACCAGTGATGAATATACAGTGAATAAAAAATACTCTATCATGGGACAAACCTCTCAGCTTCCACTAGAACCAAATAATACCGGATCCAATGCAAAATCAGAACACAAGGTTGAACTAGAAGAAGATGAAGAGGAACAGCAACTCAGAAAGTTTAAATTTTGATCATTTATGCATAATCTAACAACAAAAAAACTTGTAAGAGTTCCTTTTTTAAAAAAATTATAAATCTATTTGTAAAAGTTATATACTTCAAGAAATAGTTCTATAGTAACTGGCAAGCTTCGTTCCTGCTCTGACCTGAAATTGATAGCTCTCTTACGCTATATACTACCTTCTCTTTAGAATATGTTTATATGTAGTAAGATTGGACTTACCCACAGAGAGCAGATGGAAATTTTTTCTGTCTAAAAGAAATCTCCAAAAAAAAAAATACATAGAAAAATAAAAAAAAAAATAATAATAATAATAATAGTAAAGTGAACTCTTTTATATACAGAGGCAATGAACTAATCAATATAATCCGTTACAGATAACTTGTTTCTAGGATCGCTCTTTATCTATAAAAACAACTAGTGTCTCCCTTGGATTAATAATAATAATTATTATAATTAGATACTACCACACATATTGCAATGGCCTCAACTAGCAAGAAAAAAGGTGAAAAGAGAAAATTTGAAAATGATGATTTAAATGAAACAGCAAGGCAGTCACTGAAAATTGAGAAGAAACAGAAGAAAGAAAAGAATAAGGATAAAAGGTCAAAGAAGAATAAGAAAATTAAAACTTTAGATGGTAAACCTGAGACATTTGAAGAACTATCTATACCAGAAGTTAAAAATTTTTTAAAGGATGAACCAAAATACTCTTATTTAAATATTCTCCAAATTGAGCATGCAGCCACAAAATTTATTGAAATGTATAAAAAAATTTTAGAGATATCACCCACTTTAGGATCATATCAAAATTTGGTAGAAAACAAGGCAAAACTTAATCTGGACATAGTCCCTTCTTTGTCAAGATACATGCTTAGATTAGCTGCTGAGTTGAAAACTCTGTATATTTTAAAAAAGGATCCAGTTTTACAGAAGCTTCCGAATTTCGAAGAGACTTTTGATCCAAACAATAATGAGAATCCAATACTCCCTGGAATTTTAAATGCTGATATCCAGTTGTTAAAAAAATTGCTTGGTGAGAGTAATTCTCAGGATATAAAAGAATTATCAAATTCGGATAAGAAAGAGGAGTTCTCCACTGAAAGTGAACCATCATCTTGGCCACCACCAATTCCTGAGATTAAAAACCCTACCATAAGAGCCCGTGTCTTTACTCATAAATCATTGGTTAAAAACAAGAATTTTTTATCAGAAAATGCTAAACTTAACTCACATAACGAAATGTTAGAATTTCTTGGTGATGCAGCTTTATACTTTGCTGTTACTAGAATTATTTATAAAAAATTTCCATATTTTGATGATGGTCAATTAACCGAATTAAGAATTCAATTGGTTAATAATGAAAGGCTGAAAAAATTCTCTTTGGTATACGGTTTGAGAGATAAATTAAAATGTGGTCCAGGGTTACTAAATGATGATACCTATAAACAGGGTAAAAGAAAGTTGGAAGCAGATGTATTTGAGGCCTATATTGGAGGTCTTGTTGAAGATAATCCAACAAATTATGCAGAATTGATTGAGAAATGGTTGGAAAAACTGATGGAACCAACTATAAGAGAATTAACTGCCACTAACATTAAATTACAAAACCCAGAAACTACTAATCTTGATGCAAAAAGACAATTATATTCTCTTATTGGATATGCTGCATTAGGGTTGTCATATCGTGTAATTAAACGTAGAACTCCTGATGATCCATCATTCGTCGTGGAATGTAGAATAGCTGACGGCACTGTGTTGGGTGTTGGTAGAGGGAAAAATGTTAAAATTGCTGGTTCCAAAGCTGCGGAGTGTGTTCTTGCCAATAAAGCATTGGTAGAAGAATATGCAAACAGACGTGCAGCCATCCCAAGGTCACAGACAGTTGTAAGTCGTAATAAACCTAATAAAGTAATCAAATCCTCTAAAGATACTGGGGAGAATGATGCTGCGTTACCAGAAAAGAATGATAAGCAAATAGTGATGGGAGAAGATGGAGAATTGATTCTGAGATAGATATAAAACAAATTGACGAAGATTATGGGAATCTTGAATTCATTGAAATAAAATGTTACTAAATGTACCTCTGCATTAGTATCAATAAATCCTTATTATCATATGCACCCATATGTATGTATACATACATATATAGATAAATAGATATATATTATAGAAGTCTGTTAAGATCATTAAGGTCTTGTAATCCGCTCTTTTTACTCTTACCAATAAATTTCCCTTTGATTTTTTTCTTCGTTTTATTAGCGTCTTTTGTCGAGAAGAAATCAGGGATAGTATCATAGTTGCCATAAATAGCATCAATATTGTTCTTATTTTTCTTTAAACTTTTCTGAACTTTAGCACTCTCTTTAGCAAACCATTTTTCAAATTCTATGGCTGCTAATCTTTCCTCTGCACTCGTTACAATATTGGAATTTGGATTTGAAAATGCTGCAGTAATTTCATTGACTTCAATTTTATTGGGAGTAATATATGGGAGAATTCCACCTGGGTTACCTGTACTAATGAATTCTGTGTAATTATGAGAGTCATTCTTAATATTTTGAGGATTCCTTTTTTTACTTTTCTTGATACTGCCCTTAATCTCTGTTGAAGATGTTGTAAGAAGTGATGGTAATGTGTCAAGGGTACTTCTAGTTGTTTTTGTTTTCTCAAAGTTTCTAGAATTTTGCTGTGGTTCCTTATTCAAAGATTTCCAGGCAGATTTATTTTCAGTATCTTTTTTTACCTGTTTATCTTGTGTTAACTCTTGTCTACGTTGCTTTTGGTTACTTTTTTTGAATACACCAAAATTTCGAGAACTTAGAGGATCATCAGGAGGTAATATCTTTGGATTTGAGATATTTACACCTTCAGAAGTTGCTTCAGTTTTTAAAAGTGATGGTAAAACCAGGGTCTCCTTTTCTTGAGTATGTAAAAGAACTTCACCTTCTTTAATTTTTGGTTGACTTGGAGTTTGTATCTGTGGTTTTGGTTCTGTTCCAGATGTTTTTCTTCTGCTTTTCCTTTTCACTGGGACAAATTCTTTGACCGTGTCATCTTCGATTGCACTATCAGGAATTTTATCTATTTTCCAAATGTTACTAATCTCTTCAGGAACTTTTATTTGACTTGATGATTTTCTTTGTTTATCATGAGTATTCCAACCTGGTGGGGAGACAATTGGTGGTGGTGGTTTGGAATGATCTAGGACTGAACTTCTTCTCCTATTGTTAGCAGTATTTTTCGTTTTACTGTCTATATGTTGGGGTGGTTTGATGTCAAAGATAGGTAAAAATGCATTATCTTGTGACATAAAATATTCATTAAATTTTTCTAAATCCTTTTTAAATAAATCTATCCAATCAAAGTTAATATTATCATGCCAAGGTCTTTCTTTGCTCTCTGATTGTCTATTGTTATTAAGAATGTATTTAAACTGTCCTTCCAAAATTTCCCAAAGACCAGTGTTGAAATACTTGTCTATGATTGGTAATGATTCGTCAAAAAATAAATTGTCAATGGATGTTAATATGTACCAACAACACGATAATACCAATAAATGAGCTTTGGAATTATATCCATTTATTAAAATTGTGAACACAGTATCCTGATTGATATATTTATTCAACATAAATTCTAGATAGTTTTTCAGAGGTAAAAGAAGCAATTCATTACAGTACTCTAGTGTTGTTAATAAAAATGAAAGGCAATCAGAAAATTTCTTATCATGTAAAATAGTCTCAAGCGTTTCAGTATAGGGTATACCATAAAGGTATGATAAAATCAGGTGGAAATTTTCCTTCGAAATATGATTTAACGATATTTTAAATATGCCATTCGAATCTTTGTTACACCAATCAATACTTGTTACTAATCCAAAATAGACACTTCTAGATGATAAAATGAAAGCATGTGCATACATTGTTCCATCTTTCAATTCAATGATTGTGTCCGCCAATGAATTCTCAAGTGTCCTATCTTGGTAAAGAACAGAGGTAAATATTTTTTGTAAATAATCAGTAAGCCGTTCAAAATGTAAGGCATTGTCAACAAGTTCTAAAAGAATCATATTTGATTTTTGATTATCCGGTTTTTCATCTGTATAAAGATAGTGAATAACATCTTTAATAGCTGGTGGATAAGATCCACCTATTGTTATTACCTTACAACCATTCATGGTCATAGTAGTAGATGCTAAACTTATTGAATTATATTTGGTTGTTACAGTTACCCCAGACTCAATTGATTGTATTAGACGTGGACAACGAATTTTCAATACTAGCTCATGTGCATAACAGAGAACTTCATTCGATTCTTTCTCTAGAAAACATATATCAAATTTAGAATCAGGTATAAATTTTTTGTTATCCACATAAGTTTGAGATTTTCTATCATATGGACAAGATTGTGGTATGAATGAGGAACAATAGTCCTCTTTCTTAAATTCTATAGTCATATGTTTTTGGTTTTGGTTAATTTCTACATATGGAGAATATTTCGCAAAATAGTTAACAAATTCATCCTTTCGATATAGTATTGGTATATTACTTTTATCTTGTTTAATAAATAAAAATGATCCAAAGGTGGAATTACATGAGACCTTAACAATCCTACCCGAATTTATTTTATTACTATGCAGTTTTTCAAATTTAAAATTATTATTCAAATTTTGTGTCTTAAAAACATCTCCGAATAGAGTAACCAAAATAATGTCACCTTTATAACTGACATCAAAATCCAAACATGAATTAAAACTGAAATTGGGTGTCCAAACCAAATTTATTGGTAAAATGTTATTATTGAGTAAATTCCAACTCTGGGATGATTCATTTTTGAAATTAATTATTCCTATCCTACCGCATTCATATTTGAAACAAAGATTATTACCGAACTTATTTGAACATTTCATATTAACAACTTTATTTGGAATCTCTCTTTTTGTAAAATGAGTAAAAGCATCAACTTCTTTAAAATTTTTGTTTTTCGCCAAGGGGATTTTAAAAGTTTTGATTGTATTATTAACAAGTACAGTAAGTAGATTATTTTCTGATCTTATAAATGTGACATACTCAGTACAAAGGACTTGTTCAATTTTTAAATGTTTTAAATTGATAACTATTGGTTTTGAAACAATTGAACCTTTATGACCTTCATATTCAAAGTCATCTCCATTATGGGTGACATTATGGCTTATCTTCCCCATTTGACCAACATTTAGCCCCCATAGATAGACCTCTCCATTGTAAGATACTGCACACGAATGAATATTTGAACAAGAGATCAGTTTTATGTTTTTATTTTCCAAAAAACTGATTTTTTTTGGCACTGCACTAAATGAATTTTCATCGAATCTGGATTTATTAGAATTATTTGTTTGGTAACCTAATTGATGATAAGAATTCCAACCCCATGAATAAACTGAGGAGGAAGAGAATTCATTGTTGGATGTAGCTAACGATGAGGACGACAATAGTAAAAGGGTATGGTGATCACTAGTAGCAATTGACTCTATATGTATGTCAGATGGAAAACCTGATATTTTAGTAAATTGAAACAAATGGGTATCACTTGAACCAGTACCTAATCTACCTCTAGATGCGTTCCCAGTGACATAGACCTGATTATCACTTGTCGTCACTAGAGAGTTATATTTATTCATATGGATGTCATTGAATGTGGTATTAGTTGGTGGGAATGTATTATCCGTCAATTGGTTAATATTTAATTGGAAGAAGTTTTGTCTATCGTCTTTATTACCTGTACCTAAATTGTAATGTACATTAGAACCTAATGTTAAAATATGGGTACCATAGGACTGTGGAAGGGATTGGGTATTGGTTTCGTATAAATATAGACTAGAAAATCTGTTTGTTGATGTATTAGATGGATGAGCATAATGAATAAATTCTTGCAGATCAAATTTTGAATCTGGATATGCTAAAAATGAGGGCCATCTATTAGTAGCAGAGATGTTTTCTTTACCATTTTGCAAGAAGAGATTATTATGTAATGTTAGATTATATAAATCCAATGGATTTAAACCATCTCTATCATATAACTCAAAAATATGACCGCCAAATTTATGTGAGGGATATTCTACGTCCGATTTCCATCTTTGATATAATTTAAAAGCTTTTTGAAATTGACCAGTAGATAGTAGAGTATGGAGAGGTGTATACCCACTCTCTAAATCATAGGAATATGGATTTACATGTTTCAGTATTTGGTTAATTGACCCTTGATAGCATAATACATAGGACAAAGTTCTACCAAAGATATCTCGTTTATCATCATGAAGATCAACAACACTTTTGTTCTGATGTTTCTTTTTCTTAGTGATAATACTGTTGGAGTTGTTATTAGTTGATAAAACCATAAGGATGTGCGTGTGTGTGTATGTGTTTGTTTTGGAATATATTATTATCTACCGTTAAAAATCAAATAGAAATAGCATGGTATCTGTTTGCCTTTCTACCGTAACTTGTTTTTTTCATTTATATGGCTTAGTCAGACTAAAACTTTTCTTTTCTATAGTGTTTGTTGTATTTTTAATCACTGCAGTCTTCTTTCTCTTTTTTTTTATTAATGCTTTAACTACCTCCGTTGACAGCTTTCTTGTTTTCATACCACTAAAATGTAAAAACAAAAAAATACGAAAAACAAAAAACAAAAAAAAAAAATAAAAAGACGTTAATTCATCGGCGGCAAAAGAATTCAAACTATATACCTGTATATCTATTTGTATATATACGTACCTCACCGAATAGATATATCAGCTAGAACAAATAGAGGTAATGCTTACAGTTCTTGGGTTAAAAGGTTTAAATATAATGTGTATAAAATGGCATTTCTCCACACTCTTCTATTTTATTTAAAAAAGTAATGCTAGAAAATGATTCAGTTTAGAAAGAAGTAGGAGAACATACATACTCAAACATACATGTATACACTTCTATATATATATATATATATATCAAACCTTCTAATGTAATTTCCACTTTGACCCAGTAATGTTTGCATTGCAAAGATAAAGAGGAAGTGGAAAAGGAAGGGCGGCTAAATATACTTATTTCAAACTTTATACATATGTACGTCTATATATATATATATAGACATGTGAGTGTGTGTAGGGTAAATGGAATCAACATTCTTGCAATTGAAAATTGGCAACAAGACAAAAACTCCGGTTGTTGGAACCATGAAAGTCTCCCCTTACCGGTTTCCCTTTTTTGTTTGTTTGTTTTTGTTTTTGTTTTTTTGGTCTGTTGTTTTATCTTGCATCGTGATATTATAATACGGCCATTATAATGCTGCAGTCGAGTCTTTTTTTTTCCTGCTATTAGTCTCTTTTGAGCTTTTTCTTGGTTAGTCTCAGATAACACGGCTATTGTCTACGGTCTGCTGTGGGGTCCTTTGTTTTTATTTTTTATTTTTTTTTTCGATAAATCTCTTTTTTCTCTCTCGAGGTAAAGAGGAGAAGGTTCTTTTTTGCAAATTGTAGATTTAAATCACCCACTTTTATTTTGAAACTTGAGTATATTGGGTGGGCATCGAAGAAAATAAGTTTGTTACAGAATCTCCACAACGTCCTTCTCCTTTCCCCCCCCCCCCTCCACACACACACACACGCTTAAGTAATACTAAATATGGATGCATTGAAAATACTTGAAGATAAAGCTGCAGGACATGACGGAACTTTGACTGACATCGATGGGTTATTGATCTTTAAACCTTTGAATGAACAGGAACTACACTTCTACCAGCAGATCCAATCGAGGTATCAGAAACAAAATGCAAATAATAGTGTCCATGATGATGATGATGAAATACCGTTACAGACTTGGATGCCTACATTTTTGGGTGTTTTGAATGAGGGGAAGCAGATTGATGCTGGTAGTAATCCTTCCTTTTCTGGCACCAGTGGCAATATGATGATTACACCAGATGATTCAGATATTCATTTGCAAACTTTACAGAACTCAGATCCATTAAATATTAGTAATAATAATAATAATAGTAGTAGTAGTAGTAGTAGTAGTAGTAGTAGTAGTAGTAGTAGTAGTAGTAGTAGTAGTATAGGTGCTGGTGAAAAAAGATATTTGGTGTTAGAAAATTTATTAGCTGGGTTCAATAAACCAAATATAATGGATATTAAACTAGGCAAAATATTGTTTGATGAAAGTGCTTCGTTAGATAAAAAACAAAGGCTGCAGAGCATATCGAACACTTCCACTTCTGGGTCACTCGGTTTTAGGATATGTGGTATGCAATTACAAAAAAATTCTACTGTTAATTTAGAGTCGAAATATTTTGAAACAAGAAGAAGTACCAATGGTGCCACCAACAAGGGCTCCTCCGAGTACATTTTGGTGAATAAAATGTTTGGTCGGTCTAGAACAGTAGATAACATTAAAGATGCCATTGCACTGTATTTCAATAATCAAAATTTGTCCAAGAAGAGAACAAATATCTTAAAAGATATGTTTCTAACTAGACTACAATTGTTCTATAACACTCTATTGAGTGAAGAAGTCAGAATGATTTCAAGTAGTCTATTATTTATTTATGAGGGTGATCACAACAGATGGGACCTTAAGAATGATGAGGACGATGTTTTAAACAACGTATTTATTGAAGATGATTCTGATACAGAGGAAGATGAAAGTGTCGATAGCACAACATGGTCTATGAAAAATTCTCGAAAGTATCCTTTAAGTTCTATGACATTAATCGATTTCGCTCATTCAAAGTTGGTTCCAGGGGAGGGTTATGATGAAAATGTGATAGAAGGTGTTGAAAGTCTTATTGACATTTTTACTAAGATAAAAGAGGAAAGCTCATAATTGTTAAGGTAAAATATTATACTATGGGACAATACGATAAATTGATATATATATATATATATATATATATAAGATTATTTAAATTTATAATTCAACGTGATTTTACATTTTTTTATTTGTTTATATGATACATGTTAAATAATTGTGTTTACATACATAAATTAGATATATATATATATTATATATAGAAAGATGGAAAGGGTAAGAGAAAAGGAAATACTCTATTCAATTTTCAGCAACTTTGATTATCTTACCAATTGCAATAGTGGTACCTTGGTCTCTTAAAGTGAATCTACCTAATTGTGGATAATCTTGATACGTTTCTACACAGACTGGAGCTTCAGTTTCAAGGACAGCAATGATTTTCATACCTTTCTTAGCAAAAGCTGGTGGTCTCTTAGATTTACGGTTAGTACCCTTTTCTAGTTTATGTAACAATTTAGTAATAGTGACTTCTTCAATAGCAGTATGAAGATGCATAACACATGAAAAACCAGCAGAGATGATAGATTTTAATTCAACGATAGCAATTTGGGCGACAAACTTGGTAGCACTCTTAATTGGGTTCTTTGGAGAAGTTAGGACAAATCCGGCTGAAATATCTTCTTCTTCAACACCTTTAATTCTTAATTTGACTTGTTCACCACAGATAGCCATGTCGACTTCAGTTTCAGTTTCATTATAAATGTTTTGGATTTCGACTGGAATCTTGTTTGGCATCAATAATGTGGATTGACCCTTCTTGATATGACCAGATTCGATCTTACCTTCCACAACAGTACCTAAATCCTTCATCTTACCAGCAATTGGTAACATGAATGGGGCATTAATACGACGATCCATATGGTTCATGTTATCTAAGTATTCTAATAATGATGGACCATTGTACCATGGACAGGCCTTTGGATCAACACGATCTTTCAAACCAGCACCACTGTAACCAGAGACTGGCATGAATACAACATCTTCTTTGTTGTAACCGATGACCTTTAAGAAATTAGAGATATTAGTAACACATTGGTTGTAACGTTCTTCAGACCAGTCGACAGTTGGATCATCCATCTTGTTGATGACAACAACCATCTTATTAACACCTTGAGTCTTGGCTAACAAAGCATGTTCTCTTGTTTGACCACCCTTTTCGAAACCAGTTTCGTATTCACCTTTTCTAGCAGAGATGACTAAGATACCAACATCAGCTTGAGATGCACCACCAATCATTTCAGAGACATACATTTTATGACCAGGAGCATCTAAAATGGTATAACGTCTCTTTTCAGTTTCGAAGTAAGCTTTACCGACTTCGATGGTCTTACCATCGTTCCTTTCTTCTTTGTTGGTATCCATAACCCAAGATAAATACCAACCTTGTCTACCAGCCTCCTTAGCTTCTCTTTCGTATTTTTCAATAGTTCTCTTGTCCACAGAACCGGTTAAGTACAATAAATTACCACCCATAGTAGATTTACCGGCATCAACGTGACCCATGAAAATCAAAGAAACATGATCTTTACCACCAAACATATCCTTAACAACTTCTTCGTCAACTTCGTCTTCTTGTTCTTTAATCAAGGCATCGACACCGCCACTAATAGGTTCAGTAGAAGCAGGGGCGGTGGATGGGACAGAAGTGGCAGCTTGAGAAGTCTGTGCAGAGGAATCGGTCTTCTTTTCATCTTCAGAGATCTTCAAATCAGCCACATTTGGTAAATCGGAAGCATTTTTACCAGAAGCTTCATTGGCTGTAGCAGTAGAAGTAGCAGTTTCTTCGACCTGTGGGGTTTTCTTTTCCACTTCCTTCTTTTCTGTGGTGGTCTTAGTAGCATTAGCCAACTTGATACCTGAGCTAGATACCAATTTCAAAGTCTTCTTTGGCTTGTTAGTATCTTGTTGGGTCTTTTGTTTTTGGAAATCTTCTAAAGTCATAGCTTTATTTTGTTGGTTAGAACCTTGGTAACTTTGTTGTTGGTTGTAGCCTTGGTAGCTTTGATAACCTTGTTGATAATTGTAATTATAATTGTTTTTGTTATAATTGTTTCTGTTATAGTTTGGCTTATATCCACCTTGGTTGTAGTTTTGGTATCCACCTTGCTGATTGTAGTTTTGGTATCCACCTTGTTGATTGTAGTTTTGGTATCCACTTTGGTTGTAATTTTGGTATCCTTGTTGAGTATAGTTTTGATAACCTTGGTACCCCTGTTGGGCATAGTTTTGGTACCCTTGGTAGCCCTGATACCCTTGTTGTGGGTTATAGTTTTGATAGCCCTGATACCCTTGTTGTTGGTTGTAGTTTGGGTGGCCTTGTTGTTGGTTGTTGTTATTGTTTTGGTTAGACATGATCTTAGGTGTCAATCCACTTAGCTTTTGGCCTTCTATGACAAGAAAAAGAGGAAGTTTAGTTGGAGCTAGAGTCCATAAACCAATCTTTCAAATAATATTCTAGGCTCTGTGTTATGTTAATATATATGTAATCCTGATAAAACGTCTCTGTGATTCTGTTTCTTGTCTCATCGAAGCGAACAAAAAAACAAAAAAAAAAAAAAAAAGAAAGGTAATAGAAAAATTTTCATCAAAAAGAAAGAAAGAAAGAAAAGACAGTGGGTGCATGGGTTTTGTGCATTCCAACTGCAAAGTTTATAGTACATTAATACAATTTACTTCCAAATTATTAAAAAGAATGTACTTAAATATTGAGTAATATATTGATAGGGAAAACATTAGACATAACTAGATATAAAGGTGTGGTTCTAATATATATGGATATAGATATAGATACAGATATAGATATAGAATGAAAGAGGGATATTAATTGTGAGTTATATAGCTCTAAATTTCTTCGACTGGATTGGGATTTTTTTCAAATTCTAATTCGGCATCGGGTATTTCTTCAATAGTGATTCTCTTCTTTGGGATAGGTTTATCCTGAGATCCATCCATCTTAGGAATGTTGATTTGTAATAAACCATTAGAATATTTAGCTTTAATCTCCTCGTCTTTGATCCTTGGTAAAATTGGGAATTTGATGGTTCTTTCAAACGCACCATATTTGATTTCACTTAGTTTCAAATATTTCTCGTCGACACCCAATTTATCAGTGAGATTGCCTCTAACAATTAATTCATGTGTAGTTGGATGATAATCTACCTTGAAAGCCTTTGAATTAGAACCAGGTAAAGCTAGGACAACGATATATTCTGTTTTTAAGTCATACACATTGACCTCTGGTGTGAATGGTAAATCCATTCTTGTTTCGGGTTTAGAGACTTTTAACGGATCTGATTTTGTAGTGGAAGTAGGAGTGATGATGGAAGGACCAGGAATAGAGGCATTAGAATCTTTTTTCTTCGAAGCTGGCTTGTTTGTAGTTGAATCGCCTGCATCCTCAGTTTTTTCTTGTTTAACTTCATTTTCATGGAGAGTAGTGTTTGGATTTTTTTCTGTTGAGGCTTCATCTTCCAAATGTTCTTCATTAGATGGATTTTTGACATTTTTGGCTTCCTGTTGTTCTAATTCTTCTTCGCCTCTATTTCTTGTAACACCAAAAAACGTATTAAACAAATCATTTAAATAGTCTCTTGATTCGATTCTTCTTTGATATTCACTTTGTGGATCCAGCATTTTGGCACGGTTGTTACCGTCTCTAGTATGGTAATAAGATGGATGTTCGACCCCCTTTGATACACCATTGTCGTCTTCGTCCATTTTTTCATCATCAGGGAGTGGTTCCTCTTCGCCTTCTTCTTCTTCTTCGTCGTCGTCTGCATCGAATTGAGGGCTGTAGTAATAATAGTCAGGACTGTTACCACCATATGGGTGTCTATATAGATAAGCGGCACCAGGATAATCGTCGTCGTCATAATATACATTTACAGGACCACTGGTAGCGAAAGGATCAAAAAAATTATTTCTTGCCATTGAGTAAGGACCATGCAATGGGCTCATACCGGTATGTCTTAAGTGTTGTGGACCGTGAGCGTGGGTTCTTCTACGTGGACCTTCATTGTTTGGTCTAAGTTGTGGATTTCTTGGTGCAGCATGGTTAGATAGGGCGTTAAGGACGTCAAATAGAGATAGTGATGGTTGGTAGAAACTCATTGTTAGTTAAATTGAAATAAAATAAAGTAAAGTAAAGTAAAGTAGAGTAAAGTAAAGTAAAAAAAATAATTTGTTTGTTTTCCTTTGTTATTATTTTTTTTCTGTCGTTTTTTTTATTCTTAATTAATATTCGAATTAGGATGGAAGTAGAGGGGAAGTTACGATAAGGTAACTTAATTTAAGAGTGTTCTTGTAAGAATATTAAAAATCACATGTATGCTTTGCAAGATCATCTCTCTCTCTCTCTCTATATATATATATATATATATATATATAGATTTGACCACAAGGGGGAAGATATCACAGAAACTAGAATAAAATAAAATAAAATAAAATAGGAACAGCTAACTTTTTTTTATTTTCTTTTGTTTAACTGAGATCAAATTAAGACTATTGTGACTGGCCCAGCTGCCAGCGGTGTTTTATTGTCATCGCAGCTCTCTTCCCTTATTTTTGTGTGTTGCGCCCCCCCCCCTTTTTTTTTATTCTAAAAAAATTAACTGCGGTTTTTTCTCGAGAAGCTTCCAGAATTTTCTTTTCTTTTTATTTTTTTTTTTGCTTTCTCTCTTTTTTTATTTTTTGTCCTTTGCTTTGGAGGTTTTGTTTCGTGCAAAACGAGGAAGTGCAGGGGGGGATATTCTGTTCCGTTCTGTTTTTATTCCCGTTTCCGCGGGAGTACAACCCCAAAATATAGAGGTGGGGGGAGAGGGAAGTGCAGCTGCAGCGAACAACGAACCGTCGATGATACTCGTCCTACTATGTGTGAGGTTTGTTTAGTATCCACCTACTTCACTTAAAGATAGGTCAGTTGAACCTTTTGGCTCATGTTTTCTCGTCTGATAATTAATAACTCTCACTGAAGTTGAAGAACAAAGATTAGCCTTAAAGCAACTCTAGAAAGGAAGATCGCGGTAAATTCTTTATATATATATAGGCATCCTAATTGATCTACATGGTTTGTCAGGTGGTGCAAATAACGATCCACATCGTGGAGATATAGCAGGTAACTCCTCTTTTTTCAGCACGTCTAAGTATGTGAATAAAATGATCAATGATGTGATTCCATTCATTATAAACGATGCAGTTCTTCCATATGAAAACATTATTGGCGTTCAAATAGTTAATGAAGCAAAATTTAATGAAAAGGGTAAAGCTGAAAAAGGTTATTATAAGAAGGCAATAAACGCTATAAATAAATTGGCACCGGGCTTACCAATTGTCATATCAGATGGTTGGTGGCCTGAACAGTGGTCTGATTGGTTGAATCAGGAAAATTTGGATCCCTTTGTGGTAATTGATTCCCTCATCTACAGATGTTTCTCGGATGAAGATAAATCAAAAACAGCTCGGTAAATTATTGAAGGCTTAAAAGACTCAGTAAATTTCCCATATGACAAGGCAGATTTTGTGATTGGGGAATTCTCATGTGTACTAGATGAGCAAACTTGGTCAAAAACCAACGGTGTTAAAGAGGATTGGGTGAAAAAGTTTGGGAACGAACAAATGAAAGTTTTCAATCAAGTGGCAAGCTGGGGTTGGTTTTTCTGGACTCTACAATTCGAATGGGGCGATGGAGGAGAATGGGGATTTGTTCCACAAGCTCAAACTGGTGCTATCCCGTTAAGAAATGTATCTGTAATTGAAATTGATGACGTAAAATTAGACTCCATTTTTTGAAGAGCATGTCAATTATCGGAATGGCAAAGGTGAAAATTTTGAACATGAAAGATATAAAGATGGTCTGAGACTAGCTGTCAATGATATCCAAATATTTGATAAATTTGATAATTCCAGAATTGGTAGACTTCACTCGTGGAAATTGATGAGAAGAGAACAATATGTCAAGACACATGGTGATAGCGAATTTATGTGGGAATGGGATCAAGGGTATCAACGTGGCATCATGGAGTTTAACAAGTAATGGCTTTAGTTTGGCCATTTTTCTTAATCTACGTTATTCTAGGAGATATTTAACTTGGGATTTAAAATAGCATAATTTATAGGAATATTAACAGTTTGCTACCAATAATTTTTTTTTTGGCACGCAATAGTAAAAGATAATACAGTTACCTAGTCCCTAACATTTACATTTATTTTGTTTCTTTAGTTGTTTTCTTGATATTTTATTAATAAATGATATGTGACAGGAACGAGTAAACTATAAAACTCTTTGAGGGGTCGATATGATTTTTTTTTCCTAAAGTTTAGTTATCATATCATTTTTAAAAGTGTAGATAATTATTGGTACAAACAATAAATAATTTAAGGCATCCTTCAACAAGATGACTACTTTGTTCCACAAAAAAAAAAAATAGTAAAAAAAAATAGTAACATTTCACAGGGAAAGATGAATTGCACCAATAATAAATTTTAGTACCACACTGTACATCAAAAATCCATGATGGATATGTTTGTAGATGATCCTATAACGACGAAGTGTTCAAGGTCTCTTTAACAAAAAATTGTTATAAGTATACCTATTTGATGTGAACTAGTATCATTTATGTTGGATTATGTTATAAATAAGCTTCTAATTATTATATGGCTTTAACTTTTGTCACCTAGAAGTTAACAGTTGAGTGGTTAGTACAAACAATCATTATACTATATTATCATCCAAATATTATAAATTCAGTTAAGTAACCCTAGACCTTTAAAAGTACTTGATAAGTCTATTCATATTCCTTATATTTCTTTATTAAATGGGACAAATCTGGATTTAGTAAGTAAATTCTATTTGCTTTTAAGCCCTTCTTTCGCATGTTTGTGACAAGTGTGTTGGCTAAATATTTAAAATATGCTCTGTGTTGATCTCTTGATTGAAACACTTAGGTTTTATTTGTTCTTTTTTAAAAACAATATGATTAATTTTTGAATTTTTTTTTTTAATTGTTTCTATCTCATCTGATATATTTATCTAGAAAAAAGTTACTGTGGTAAAAGTCAAATTTCACTAAGACATTTTTAAAATGTGGGAACAACTAATGTGGGTGAAAGTCTATAGATATAGAGTCACAATAAAACCACTAGGATAAAGTTCGAACAACATTCCTTCTTGAGGAACATATCCTTATTTTTTTTTATCTCATTTGGTTTAGAACTACGGCAAAACATGTGATCAAACCATATACATGAAGAAGTTATCTTTAAAAGATGTTTATACTCCGTATTTGATAGAGGGGATAGTATAAGTATTTGTCTTTATGAAAGGTATTAGCTACCACAACAGTATGTTTTAATCAACAATGGCGCGAACGTATAATGATTTGCTTATCGTGCAATTTTAAGCTATTGGTAAGTTGGCATCATCCTATAATAAATTGTATATAAGGATTAAGTATTCTTTATAGTCATAATTTCCAAGCATAGCTTTTTATGAAATATCTAAGTATTAAAAGATATTCAACAAACTAACCAAAAATAATCAATTTGCTTTACTATGATAAATCTTTCAAACTTTATTGTTAATTCCAAGCCTGATTCGGTTGATTTAGAAAAGAGTGATGGCCAATGTATAAAAAATGATCTGGTTGACTCTAGTGATTCTAGCATCTCTGAACATGGGCAACATCCAGCGCCCATCGAATTTCAATTAGTAAAAACAAAGGATCTTGATATTACTTTTGAATTTATGAAAAAAAATGATGGTAGTGTCCCAGAAATTACTAAAGTACAAGAAAGGAAGTTAAAAAGAAAAGTTACCTGGATTATTGTTTCATTAACCTCAGCAATTGATTTCTTATTGTATGCTGACAAAGCCACATTATCCTATGCATCCATTTTTGAGCTGTGGAATGATGTTCATCTAACACAAAATAGATATAATAATTCTAATACTTTATTCTATGTTGGTTATATTATTGGTTTATTAAATTTAATCTGGGTACAAAAATTTGCTATTAGAAAAGTTATGATCGTTATGTGCACTTTATGGACATCTATTATATTTTTACATTGTACTGCATATAATTACCAAGGGATTTATGTTTTAAGGTTTTTCCTTGGGTTTGTTGAATCTATTGCTGTCCCAACCTTGAATATTACCATGAATCAATTTCTTCCTCCAGAAGAGAAAAATGCCTATGGGCCAATTTTCTATAGTAGTTGCATTGGTTGCGGTGTGATTGTCTCAGCAATTGCTTATGGTATCCTTCATGCTCATACCACGTTACACTTATGGAAACTGTTCATGATAATTATTGGTGGAATGACATTTTTAATGACTGTTATTGTCTACTTCATATATCCAAGTAATCCAACCGATGCCAGATTTTTGTCTAAGGAGGAAAAGGTTTGGGTTATTAGAAGGGTGCAAAGGAGTTCACATTCTTCCATTGAACAGAAAACAATCAAAAAATATCAGGTTATTGAAGCTTTCAAGGATC
>JAJLYH010000123.1:0-41919 GCA_030571675.1 Arxiozyma telluris
TGATAACTTTAATGCGTCTACTAAAGGTTTACCTATTCTCTCTTGCACGGTTGTTGCCCATAGAACATCTAAATGTGAATATTCGTCGAGTATCCAATATTTAAATATTCTAGGATCTTCGAATTTATTAAAATGATCAATCAATCTGAGCCCATCTACCAGTTTATCCTTACGTGGCACAACCATAAAAATCTTTGGAAATAGAGCTGTCTCGCTATCTGTGAAATCAAACCATCTTTTATTTTCAGGGAACAGCAACGTCGAGGAGTGTTGGATAAATGATATTTTGTTAGGATCTGGACTTAGCCACCATTGCATCAGTTTCACAGAAACATAGACGGGTGAAAACATGAAATGCGTTGCAGTTTTACCCCTTTCCCATAAGTTGTTGTCCCATTCGAATAGATACGAAAAGAAAAGGTAACAGACGAAGCCAAAGAACTTTGTGCCGAGGAACCACTGTCTCGTCAACATCATTATTTTAACAAACGATTTATTACCAAAGACAAGAGGGTTATCTATAGTACTCACCATAATTTTCAAAATTTTAGAATCGTTCAGTATCAACGGACCAGGGTAACAGGCGGGAGACAATGCTATGAAAGTGTCGACTTTGGACCTAATATCTTCCACGTTATTGATCAGAGCCAAGAAAATCTCTGCTGTGCCTTGAGAATGCCCAACAAGATGGATCCTTTCGTAGCCTGTTTTCTCTTGAACGAAATCGATTAGAACCGGCAAATCGATCTTGTACATTTCGTTCATGTCCCAATTCCAATAGTTCTTATCGTTTTGATTCTTTTCACTTTCGTATTGGAACCCGATACGATTATTACCTAGCCAGATATCGAAGCCACTTTGATTGAAATAATAAGCTAAGGAGTCCCTACCACCGGATGCAAAGGAAGCACTACTTTGTAATAGGCCATGAATGAATAACATAGGTTTTTTGCTAGGTGAACCTGGTCTATTCATATCTTTCAAATGCCACAATTCCAATGGATAACCATCCGGTGTCATCACTTGAAATTCTTCAACGATAATATTTAGTTTATTGTAATAGAAGGATAAGGCTGGAATCAATATATCATGTTCTTTATCGTTGATCAATGGTATATCATGTTGATATTTTGAATCATGATTATGATCATCATCATGTGATACTATATTTGATTGCAGTTTATTATTATTATTGTTATTATTCCTATTCTTATTGTTGTTACTTCTATTTTTATTATTAATGTTGGATACAAAATGATTATATAGGGCACATATCATAATAACACTAAGACCAGCATGCAGTATTATAATAGAAATTAATTTTCTAAGATGGTTTCTAGTGTTTCCTATAACTTCCATGGTAGAAAGTAGTGGTAGTGATTATAATAGTAATAATTTTTTTTTATTTTTTATTTTTTTATTTATTTTTGTATTTATTTTTGTATTTATTTTTATTTTTATATCAATAGATTATGTGTATATTTACTATATTTCTATCACTTAGTTGGATAACAAAACAAAGAAGATCGAGCAAGGAAATTGAAAATGACGGTAAGAAGAAGCTTGATATTGAAATGAATCTATATGAAATGGTAATGTAAGTTAATGATCAATTAATTTATTAACATTTGATACAATGCGTATATGTATATACATATATATATATATATATTATATTTTATTGTATTATATTATTATATATTCCCAATATATGCATTTGTTATAATCCCTCAGCCTCTAACTAAAAGCTCGATCGAAAAAAAAAAATAAAATAGAATAAAATAATATGAAGTTTGATCGATTAAATTTGATTTATGTCACAGAAGAGGATTAATAGAAATAGAAACCGAGAAATAGAAAAAAGAAAAAAAATTATTTTATTTTTAAACGAGACAATTGTTTTGTTTTGTTTTGTTTTTTTTGTTTCTTTTGCCGGAATTTCCATTTTCCCTTGTTTCCGCCCGCAGTTTTCGGTTCCGTCCTTTTTCAGTTTTCTTATTTTTCTTTCTTCGTCATTTTATTTTTGGTTTGTGTGTTGCGGTGAACCAGCATTCAATGAGGGTGCAGAGGAAGAAAGGATTGTTTTCCTGGTGCTACTGTTAGGGTTAGAACATCAACTTTCCTCTCGTTTTCCTCACTCTTCAAGCTTTCCAGATTTATCGTTATTTTCTTTAGCAAAAGGGTGTTACATAAATGCTTATATAGCCTATTTTAATTAATTTATGTAGTTATTTGTTTATATTTTGGAAAGAATTGGTGAGAGAAGGAAGGGGGGGGGGAGAGGCAGTAGCCGAGCAAAACTTTTCTAATAGAATTTACCTACGTTTTGTTACTGAAAATTCTCATTCCCTTTCTAACATGACGAAACAAGTTCCGGCCCCTTCGAAAGTATTCTGGAGAAGTAAACATCAAAAGAAAACCAGGACTATTTCTATATGTCTCAACTCCCCCCGCCGCCCCCAGTCCAACCTTATCTCATCTCTTACTTGCTGAATCAACTAATTGTTTCAGTCAATTCTTCCTTTGTAATAATATATACGCATATATAACATATTTGTGTTTTTGCGTAATTTCTCTGAAGATGAGATTAAAAAAATAAAAAAACTGAAAAAAAAAAAAAAAAAAAAAACGAAAAAAAAAAAAAAAACAAAAAAAAAAAAAAAAAAAAAAACGGAAGGGCGAGGCCTCCCCTATTATCCCAGCATCAGCGCACCCGTACACCACATCGGACATAGCAACCACAAGACCCGGAACCACGTGACCACCGCCAACAACAACCAAAAAAGAAAAAAGAAAAAAAAGAAGTAAAAAAAAAAAATTAAAAAAATACACTAAATGGAGAAAGGGGAGGAGGGAGAAATGGCCTTTGAGAGAGAATGTTTGATCGATTGTTATTCAACAAGTAAACAAAACAGTGGGGGAACATGCTTGAAGTTATAGGGACACTGCATCCATTCATCGACCTTCTTTCATAATTAAGGATTGAAAGAATATCATCGTTTGACCCTTTTATCGTTTTTAATCAAATTGGTATATACACATATACATATATTTATATAGAAGTATAAGTCGACTATTTTATTTTATCTTATTTTATCTCATCATTATTACTCTATATTTGATTCGTATTGTCATAGTCGTCGGCTCTCTGATTCCCTTATCATCATCATCATCATATCTAATCTTACCTCAACAGCAGCTATTACTACCATAACAATAACACTAACACTAACTACTATTTCTTCTACTACTATTACTACTACTGCTACTAATTAGACTATTTTATTCGTTCATAATACCGCATTTTCATGGATCCAAACAATATAGATGCAGAACTGGCATCTATAGTGTCCTCTTTGAGTGCACTATCCAATCCAGGTCTATCTCAACAACAACAGCAATACTCGCATGGCTTCAGTAGTAATACTAATAATAACATTAATAATAAACAACTAGGTGGGTTTAGAAGTTCGAGTTTAACTTTAAGCGATAATGAATCAGATCTTCTAAGTCAAGGCTCAACTTCTTATTTAGATCAAAACATTAACAATACCTATAATACTGGGTTTGGGTTGGGTTCCTTCAGCTGTAATAAACAAACTACATATTCTGTTGGCACCGCTCCTCCTTATGTCTCTACTTATACCATTAATACACAACATAACAACAACGTTAATAATAATAATAATAATAATAATAACGGTGGGATCTATGTTAATGCTAGTAACTCTTCTTCTACCCAATTAAGAAATAAACTGAGTTTATTGGATACTTATTCTAATAATTTGAATATGAACACTTTGAACTCAAATGATTTGAATTCATCGTTCAATAACCACAATAATAACAATAACCACAACAACTTTCATACTGCAAATAATTTCAGCAACAGTAATTTAAGTTATGACAAAGAAAATTACTATGCTCACACGATTCAAAATATCACTAGAAGTGCTACTTCAACTACTGGGTTTTTCGAGAAATTTGGTAAGTCCCTAATTGAAGGTACAAAGGAACTAGAAAATGAAGATTCTACTACCACTGCCGCTACCGCTAATACTACTATTAACACTTCTACTAATGATCGTATGGATAATGAATACTTAAACGTTAATAACAATAATATTAGTAGCACCAATTTAGCAAACCAAAACGTTTGGAATCATTCTACAATTCCTTCATTTCAACCACAAAATAGTACCACTATTGATAATGAAACTTCTTCACAAAACAGTAATATTAATATTAACATTAATAACACCGACACCAATGCGTCTGACATGAATGACAATCCAGATGGTTTACAAAAGAACAATCAAATGAAATCACCACCGTTCTTTTTCAATCATTCAATATTGAATAACGGGTTCCTATATGGTAATAACTTCCCTCAGTTTCCTTTGGGTTCTCCAACTAGTTTCATTCCTCAGATGTTTTATCCATTGGGTCAACACTCCCCAATCCCACCACAGATGCCACCAAACAACAACAACAACCACACGAACAATGCCGGTATTCCAAACCCAACAAATATCAGTAATAATAAAACGAATACAACTGTCGGTACTACCAGTCCTACTACTACTGTTGATAATAATAATAATAACGTACCACCATCCATTCCTGATTATAGTGTGCCTGTAAATAACAAAAAAATAACTGAATCAAATATTCCTATCATAAACAACATTAACAACATTGATACAAATAAGACTTTACACGATTCTAATAATATGGGCTTACAAGGTGTACCAATGATGTTTATGCCACCTTCATCAAAACCAGTAGCCTTGAATATGGATCATCATCATTTTCAAAAATTACAACAACAACAGCAACATCCAAATAAAAATACTACTGTAAATAAGCATGCTAGAAGTAAGAATAACAATAACAATAACAATAACAACAACAATGATATTAAGAAAGGTAACCTGTTCGATTCACAACAAATTCCAAATGCCAATAATATAACAATAAATTCTGGTAATCCATATTTAGATCCACATAATACTACCATTACGTCAAATTTCATCAATAAATTAAATGAAAATATGTTGAATAACAATTTAGATGCCGATGAATCAGCAAAACATAAAACTACCACTCCATCCCAACAGAATTCCAATTATCATAGGTCTCCATTACTAGAAGAAATTAGAAACAATTCCGATAATAAATACACGTTAAAGGATATCGTTGGCCACACCTTAGAATTTTGTAAGGATCAATATGGTTCTAGATTTATTCAAAAGGAATTGGCTACTGCTGAACCATCTCAAAAGGAAGTCATTTTCAATGAATTGAGAGATCATATATTGACTTTATCCAACGATGTCTTTGGGAATTATGTGATTCAGAAATTCTTTGAATATGGTACGCCAACCCAAAGAAGTATTTTAGTAGAAGACTTTATTGGCAGAATGAAAGAGCTCTCTGTTCAAATGTACGCGTGTCGTGTTATTCAAAAGGCATTAGAATTCATCAAACCTGAAGAAAGAATCGAATTAGTGATCGAATTGTCTGATTGTGTCTTGAAGATGATTAAAGATCAGAATGGTAACCACGTAATTCAAAAGGCAATTGAATGTATACCTATTGAATTATTACCATTTGTGCTTAATTCTTTGATTGGTCATATTTACCATTTATCTACACATTCCTATGGTTGTCGTGTTATACAAAGATTGCTGGAGTTTGGTACAATCAAGGATCAGACCGTAATTTTAAATGAATTAAAAGACTTCATTCCATATCTTTTACAAGATCAATATGGTAATTACGTGATTCAGCACATTCTACAACATGGTTCAGATGATATTAATTGTCTACCAATGATTAACACTAAACAAGAAATCATCGACATCGTAGCTGACAATGTAGTCGAATTTTCAAAACATAAATTTGCATCTAATGTGGTAGAAAAAGCAATTTTATATGGCACAAAGGAACAAAAGAATTCCATTGTTTCAAGAATTTTGCCAAGAGATAAAGAGCATGCTGCTAATTTAGAAGATAATGCTCCATTGATCTTAATGATGAAAGATCAGTTTGCCAATTATGTGGTTCAAAAGTTGGTAACCGTTTCTGAAGGTGATAGCAAAGTTTTAATTGTGACGGCGATTAGAGCCTATGTCGATAAATTAAACAACTCAAATGCTTTAGGTAACAGACATTTAGCAAGTGTAGAAAAATTGGCTGCATTAGTCGAAACCATCAAGATTTGATCCTGAACAAAAAACCTTGTTTAATCTTCGATTTCTTTTTTTTTGTTTTATTTTGTTTTTTTATTACATTATAATTTATTTTTATGTTTTCTCTCCTCTCTATTTCTTACTTCTGTTTACTTCATGACAAAGTGTTTAAATACATCTTTAGTTTTGTTTTTTCTTCACTTCTTTCATTTGTTATATTTCTTGACTTTATTATATATATTATATAACATTTTGTAACATAAATAATTCTAAATGTATAACATTTAATTAGTTTTATTCATTTGTTTCGATTTAAGGTCGTTAATTTATATAGTTTCATATAATACATATAGACAAATGCTATAAGTTATACCTTATAAATAGATTTATAGAAGTCATAAAAAATTACCTTGATAGTTTATAAATGTCATCACGTAAAGATCCACTCCTTTAAGAACACTTTCCAATAATCTTTTTCACTTATACCTGTTCCATGTGTTTAATTACAGACACATGTCTTCCTTCTCTCTCTTTCTCTATTTTTAACCAACCAATGCAAAACTAAATGTCCAAGCCATCACAAAACCAAGCAATTCTCTAACAAGATGTTCAAATATCAAATCATTGAGTACATTAGCATAAAATCTGGAAGGTTTCCCCTTACAAATGAAAAGGATATAGATAATAATACACCCAAAATATATTATGAAAAAATTACGGAATCCAGCAAGAGATTCGTATTGTAAAATCCCAGTCACAAAACCACTCATTAACGATATTTTATCCATCACATTTACATACATCTTCTTATTATAATTCACATTATCCATATTCTGTAGTGTGGAAGCAGATGTCGCACTATTCATATCTACCACCGGGTTCCCATTACCATCTACATTATTGGTATCCATTTTTTATCCTTCACCAAATTTTTTCAATAGTATACCTTAATAACAATAGACCAATCACTTACCCAGTTAATGAGCTTTTTAGTATATTCAATGAGCCTGTAAAGTCGTATCCGAACTTGTCAAGCCATGTACACGTGCCAAGGACACCTTTCTCATAAATACGTTGTTTGACAAATAAAGCCTTCTTTCACATAGTCTAATCTAATCTATAAAATCGGTTCTTCCTTCTTTCACGTTTTTTTTAAATTTTCAGATTGAAAATTTTTAGATCGTGGTTAAAAGTTTTTAAAAAGACTGGAAGTGAAAAAGTTATGTAGCAAGCTCATCGCATTTACAATCTTGGATCGAATGGTTACACCGTCATGCTAGTTTCTCTTAGATTCGTCTAAACCCTCCTCTACATTCCCATATTACTATACTACAACAGCCACTTTTGTTTATAAATAAGAAGAATGCCTACTCAATTGGAAGAATTAGTCAGTTTTTTACATTCGCCACAACCTGCCGTAAGACAAATTGCTCTAGATAACTTGGTTGGGTTTAGCTCAGGTCCATCAGCTTCTATTTTCAAATATGACAACTGCAGGGCTATTCAAGATTTGAAAGAATTGGCTAAAGAAAAATCAAAGATCCTAGTCCAACAATCAGTCACCATTTTAGTCAATTTGTCAAGCGACCCAGAATTGAGGAGATTGATCGCTAAAGAACCAGATTTTATTAGATACATTGCCTCCAAGATCTGTGATTTGTCTAACACATGTGCAGATATCATGTGTATTCTTTTAAGTAATTTAGCTAAAGAGGATGTTATTACACAGATCTTCGACATGGAAAGAATAATATTTGATCATGAAAAGGAATCAAATAATGGTAAATCAATTTTTGGTAGTAGCAAGATCATGGATTGTTTAATGGATTGTTTTGTTAAAGGTTATGATAGAAAATTAAATAAATATGCGAACTTCGATTATCTTTCATATTTCTTTGCCGATATTGCAAGATTTAAAAGAGGTAGGGAATATTTCATTCACAGTCAGGAATATGATGGTGTTGTACCACTTTCTAAATTATTAGTATTTACTGAAAAGTATGACTCAAAAACCAGAAGAGAAGGTGTAGCCTCTACCATCAAAAATTCGTTATTTGATTCAGAAACCCATGAAAGATTATTAACCGATGAAGATATCAATTTATTACCATACATTTTATTACCTATAGCAGATGCCAAGGATTCTGAAATCGATGAAGAAGATATGTTTAATTTACCTGATGAATTACAATTATTACCTGAAGACAAGAAAAGAGATCCTATTCCAGCTATTATCTGTGTCCATTTAGAGAGTATTCTACTTTTATGTACTACAAAGGCTGCTAGAGAGTATATGAGAAGCAAATCTGTATATCCATTAATTAGGGAATTGCACAAGAATGTGGAAGATGAAGATATTGGTGAATTATGTTATAGAATTGTTAACATGCTAATGAGAGGTGATCCGGATGTTGGAACTTTTGAAGAGATGCCTTCAAAAAGTGCCGAGACTGAACCAGATGTCGATGAAGATGAAGACGACGATGAAGACGACGACGCTATGATAGAAGTTGTTTGAGACTCTATTTACTATAAGGCAAAGGTAGATATTAAGACAAAAGAAACAACAAAACATTTATAAATTCTTATATAAAATATGCTCCTATATACCGATAATAACACTGTACAGTATAAAAGTTAGTTCCTGTTATTCACAATTGCTGTAAAGTAAATAATAATCTTACAAATAGTATTGATCAGACTATTTATCCATTATTCCATTTTCAATATAGTGTTCAAAAACGTAACAAAAAACACACACACACACACACGTAAGTTTGCCTGACATAGATGTCAACAATCCTACAAGAAAATATGATATTGCAGTATTATTTCCTACTTTCTTAATTTATTTAACTAAGGTCCCTATAAGTACAAGTACCTATTATCCAGTAATTTTCTGTTTTTTTTTATTCTTTCTATTCCCAGTTTTATTTTTTCAATTCCATATGTTCATTATCGACTTTTCTACAAAGTTTTTTGACAATTGCAAACATTAGTTTTTTATTTTCAGAACCCGGGAATCTTTTTCTAATAGCTTTACCAAATTCTTTAACATTTACCTTACCATCACCAATTGCACTTCTAATATCTTGTTCTGTAATCAATGGTATATTCGCATCATTATTCTCGGTTTTAATCTTTTTAGTTTCAGATTCTTCAGATTTAACTGTTGATGCAGTAGATCCTGTGGCAGTACTGTCAATATCATCCTCTCTTTGCCGTTTGGAAGTATTTGGATTCCATTCACCTGCAGGAAAATTCCTTAGTAATTTCTTATCACCCTTTAATATAATGACACAGTCCTTAATACTTTTAACTTTTAATTGAGGCTCCAATTTAACCGGCGATTTCTCTTTTTTGACTTGAGGTGATTTTGATTTTTTTGATGGAGATTCACTAGTGTCCTTATCCTTGTCTTTTTCTACATCTTCTTTCTTTATCTCTGTATTTTCGTAATCTGATTCTGACAAATATGGATTAATTTCATCATCTGATGAATACAATGCTGCCAATTCAGTTTTTTGTAATGCCTTTTTAATTCTCTCACCTTGTTCATCAATCTTCTTTTCATTAAACAAATCATCCTTGCCATCATCTGGAACATCTTCACCATCACGAAGACCCATCGCGTTGGCTTGTAACATTTCTTTCTTTATACGCTGTTCAGATTCCTTATTTTCTTGTTCATTACCATCTATAATTGGTGCTTCTTCATCATCGGCAAATTCCTCATCATAATCTAGTTCGTTTTCGGAATTATCATTATGTTCTTCCTCATCATCACCACCGACACCACGTTGATCTGCTACCGCTTTAAGTCTTCTCCTTGTTCTATCATATCTAGTAGTGGTAGTACCAATGTTATCCAAATGTTTCATTAACCAACGTGGAACTTCCCCATTCTTTTTATCCATTCTCTTCTCTGCTTCCTCGATAGTCAAAGTAGCATATTTGTTTCTTGCAGTAAACTTATAAACTTTGTCAGCTGGAATCATAGTGAAACTACCATCATCTTCCACACAGAGTAAGACGTAAGAGTCAGAATTACCGGCTTCATAAGAACCAACCCATGTGTTATAACCATCATAATCTTCCATAACCCATGGATAGAATTCTTCAAATCTCAGCTTTTTAGCGTTTTCATCCAACACTTTCAATTGACGTGTCTTACGTTTTGAATTAACTCTTCTTGCACGTCCACCACCATCTGGAGCAACATCAGCAAATGGATCTGTAGTTCCTGCTTCAAATGCCGCATCTGGGTCTTCATGACCGTCATATTTAACCATACCCACCTTTTCTGGATGTTCTGATATACCTGCCTCCTCTAATTTTGTGATAATTGGAACTACTTGATTATTTGATTGAGCAGCAGCTTGATCAGCACCTTGATTGGTATCTCCATTAGGGATGTTACTATTTTTAGCAGCACCAGCAGAATTGGCAGTGTTAGCAGTAACAGCGGTAGCCGAAGGTTTGGATGCACTGCTTGAATTGCTACTGCTGCTACCGTTAGCTACAATTGGAGTGCCATGTAGCATAGCAGTTCTTACGGGAGTAGCATTACGACCACGAGAAGAGTTGCCTCTGCTATGACTGTTTGAATGGTCGTTGCGCTTTTCTTCTTCTTGTTTTCTTTTATATTCAGCTATCTCTTTTTGTCTTTGTACAATTTCAGCCCTTGTTAACTGGAATTGTAAATTTCTTGTATCCTTTCTGTGCAATCTAATTGGTAAATGAAATGAATTTTTGAATTCGATTTTTTTCTTGCTTTGAAATTTCAGTAAATGGGTTCTCATGTTCTCTAATTTTTCCTTTGATGTGGCTCTTAGAGGGAACTCATTAAATTCCTCATTTTCCTTTTTCACTGATGAAATATTATTAGTAGCAATCTCCACCCCCAATAGCTTCTTCTCTCTAGCCTCGATTTCTTCTGGATCCTCTTTTTTAATACTGAGTGGCATGGTAGATCTTGCCTTTTTGAAAGCCCTCCTGAATCTGTCCTTTTTAATAAAGGGAGATACCGGACCTCCGCCACTATTATGGGCAGAACGTCTAGAGGTTGACATTATACTATTCCTTCTATTTTTAATTTATATTTTGAAGTCTCTCCTTTTCTTCCAGCACTTCACTTAAAGAAAAAAAGTTTGAATAAGCCAAAAAATAGAACGGTCGTTGAGCTTGACAGAATATCCAGTTGCTAGTTCTCAAACAGATCAATCAGAAAGACAACCAGTTGGATATCAATGTTAACAGGAAACAACTATAAAAGAAAGAAGAAAGGAAAATAAACAAAATATTTGATTCTTCTTTTCAATATATATAATCCACTTTTTTTTATAATAATCAATCGCTGACTACTTTGTAACAAGCTTCTCTGGTTTTCCAAAAGTGATTCATAGCGTCTGCTACTAAAAGAAAGTTCACGCTGTCTTTCCTTTCATATAAAGACTTGGATTTTACAAAACGTTCAATATTCGATTCCTCCCTTTTGGCAGTTTATCACAGTCCACGACAAACTGTAAAAGAAAGAAAATAAAGTAAAATAAAATAAAATAAAATATTTTACTGAAAAGTCACGTGGAGATATTACTTATTATATGTAAAATAAAATAAAAAATGTAATTAGTTGTGGTGTATGGTATCATTATGTAAAGGCTACGTCTTCAGGTTTGTAAGAAGATCTTCCCAAGGATGCTGAGGATGCTAGTGGTCATAGTTAAGTGCTAATGGTATTATTATCATTAAGATTCTTCAACATTTTTTATATAAAAATATTAAGATAGGCATGTGTTATAAGTATAAAACACAATTATCTAAAATGTTTAGAAAGAAATTGTTAAAGGAAAGAAGAAAAAAAATTGTTTCAGTACCTTCTTTTCCTTGTCTTAATATATAATGCTAACTTCGGGATAAATAATTTATTTCCACATATCTTGTAATCACTATTTCTTTTATTCGTCTATGCTGCTCGGCCCCCGATTGTCATCCAAATTGTTGATATGTATTTGCCTGAAACTTCCAACACACGTGACATCTCTGGAATAAATATTTAATATCGTGTAAGGGAGGATACCACAAGTTCTATACTGGTAGCGGTATCCAGTGGATATACCACCCTTCAGGTAACACTCTGAGTGGTTAGATGTAGGAATTGCTATGCAAGCACGCATGCAATGGTTAATATGAGACATTGAAGCTGATCGGCGGACACCCAGGAGAGTGGTAATTATTCAAACGACCTTTGATGATTGGAGGGGCTATCATCTCATTTAAACACATCGTAGTATTGACGTTAACAGCCACGTCCCCCTGATATACATTATACAAGACCAAATAAATAATACCATAATAATAAGTCAAGAACAGTAGAACCAGGGACCTTTTTTCTTTTTTTAAGTCGAACAAAGAGTAAAATCAAATGAAGACGACTTAGTTCAACGTATACCTACATGTCCCATCCCATATATCCATAACCTGTCATGTTTGCTAAACTCTTAGATTCTAACGCTTAGAGTAGCTCTCTGCAAGAATTCCTCGCCGCAACGGTAAAAAGCCCCGACAGCCAACCCTATGACCCAGAAAAGAAAGTTGTTATGTGTAAGAAGATCTGTTTGTTTTTGTATTTGTATTTGTGTATTCATTTCGATTCATTTATTTATTGTCAGCATTTTTCTCGTTTGCGATGATCGCCAGTTTTTCGTTCTTTTCTTTTTCTTCTTTTCTTTTCTTTTTCTACGTTTTTACCCCTTCATGGAAATAAAAAGGGCGCCCCGTTGGTTTTTGAAATTTTCCAAAAGAAAAAAAAAAGAAACAAACTGAAAATTTCGTAATTGACCAAAAAAGAAAAAAAAAAAAAAAAAAAAAAAAAAAAAAAAACAGAGCGAGTGGAATCATTTGGAAAGAAAACGATGGCAAGGAAGATTAAGGTGATTGATGCCACTGTAGATAATCAAAAAATAAAATAAAATAAAATGAAATAAAATAAAAGAACTGGAGACGATTTTGGGAAAGGAAGTGAATGCTTAGAAGAAGTCACCCACAGGACTATATAGTTGCATGGAATTTGTTTGACTAGGTTATAGATACATAAACAGAAAATACTTTTACACATATTTATCTGGTATTCCTACAAGTAAAAAAGATATACTAAAACCAGAAACAAAACCAAAAAACCAAAAAAGAAAGAAAAAAAACAGAAAAATAAGAACTATCTTTACACACACACACACACACACACACACACACACATATATATATATATATACAAGAGATATCGTTGTTTTGATTTAAAGAGACTGGCTATTTATTAATACATAAACTAGAAAACAGTATAAGTGATATTGGTTGTGATCAAGTAAAAAATGGCTAGTGGGAATAACATGAGTGCAGATATGGCCGATCAAAATGATTTTAGACTTCAAATACGATCCACTTTAATGTCTATTCATGACATTGAATATTTCAGAAACGTAAGAGATCCAACAAAGAGAACAGAAATGGATCGTGTTTTGAAACAATTTGTATTCAAATATCTTTATTTTTTGGTCACAGACTCAGGTAAATGTTTAGAATCTTTGTTCCCCAATAAAGATTCGTATGTGACCAATTTGGATCAAGTCTTCGACGTTGATTTTGTCACAGATTTTTATAAGATTAGTTTGAATTCGGTTAATAAGAACCAAATGTTTAGACATCAAGGTAGAAATTGTGGTAGAAAATTTAAAGTAGGTGAACCTTTATATAGATGCCAGGAGTGTGGGTACGACGATACCTGCGTGCTATGTATTCATTGTTTTAATCCACAGGATCACGAAAACCATCATATTTATATCGATATTTGTAACGATTTCACCAGCGGTATCTGTGACTGTGGTGATGAGGAGGCATGGCATAATAAATTACACTGTAAAGCAGAGGAAGAGGACAGGGTAGACAAAAAAAATACAACTAATAGTACCACCAATAGTAATAATAATAATAATAACGACGATAATGATGTAATTATGACCGATAGTCCAGATAGTACTAGGAATGAAAATAATAATAAGCTTTTATATAATGACGCACTTCTAGAAATAGTATTAACCGAAATATTTGATTATTTAATTGATGTGTTCAATCAGAGCATCGAACCTTTACCAACATTTACCTCAGATATAACATTGAAATTAAGGGAAATGATCCAAAATGATAATAAAGATTTAATGTACGAGTTTTTAAATGATTTGAGTTATAGAAATGATAAAATCGAACCAAGAATTGGGAAACCAGAGGGCTATACAGTAATGGTCTACAATGATGAGTACCATAATTATTCTCAGGCTACTACAGCATTAAGACAGGGTGTTCCTGATAATATCCACACTGACATATTGACTTCTAACATTGACAGTGAAGGTAGAGCAATGTTGAAATGTTCAGAAGATATCCATTCTTTAACAGAAGGGTTTTTCGCCGTTCAAACCAATGGTTTAAGTGCCACTTTGATTTCTTGGATCGAATATATTCATCAGGAGACTTGCAAGTATATTATCCAATGGTGTAATCATTGTTTAAATATTCCAAATCACGATTTCCAGACAGTATTTAGAGACACTCTAGGTAAAGTCTTATGCTCAGAATACTCCTGTTATAAAGAAAAGACTAACATATATGACGTCATCTCTAAATATTTCGGAAACAAGCTGGCACCTACAAATCCATACAAATGTTTAGACTGTTCAATTCTTAATGAAGAAAATAGAATCCCTATTGGTCATCATAAAAGAGTCTCTCAGTCGGATTTGTCTTCTATCTCTAACTCTTTGAATAAAATAGATAAAGTGATGAATAGGCAATATGCAAATTCAAGACTTCAATACATTTTATATTTTGATAACAGATATTGGAAACGATTCAGAAAAGATATACAAAATTTAATTATCCCGACGTTATCCTCATCACTAACTTATAAACCAATTTTTTGTGAGCAATTGGTTCAAATATTCAACCATATGACAAGGTCTATAACGTATATGGACAGAGAACCTCAATTGACAGCTTTAAGGGAATGCATTGTTCAACTATTTACTTGTCCCACCAACGCGTTAATGATTTTCAATCATCCAAATAATTATTTCATCGATATTCTATGGTCTATCATTGACATATTTGTAGAATTTTGTAAGTTTGAAAACGGTACTTTAATATGGCAAAGGGTGCAGAAATCAAATCCAACGATGAGTTACAACATCTCTTTCAAACAGGGATTATACACTATTGAAACTTTATTAAGCAAGGTCGAGGATTCTAATATGATTATGCAACCAATGGAATTTATCTCCTTAGTAACCCTATGTAAACTTTTCAATGGGGCATGGAAAATTAAGCGTAAAGAAGGTGATCATGTTTTACATGAAGATCAACATTTCATTCCTTATCTGGAATACACTACATCAATATATTCTATTATCCAAACGATTGAGAATAGATTGGTTCATAAACCATGTTCTGAACAACTTTTATTAAATTGTATCAGTTTATTGAATAGTTTCTTAAGTCACAAGTCCTTGACATATAAATTGGTAAACGATACCCATGAAGTAGTCAAATTCGTAGTCAGTAATGATAGAGTTGCATTTATGAATCCAGTCCAAACACTATTTTCATTTTTAATTGAAAAAGTCCCATTACATAAGGCATATGAAGCAATCATGTATTCAGATGCAGTGTCAAGTCCAAACCCTGAAGAAACAATTTCAGAAAGTAAATCTGTTTTTGATTTCTTAAAAATATCTGATTTTTCGTTACGTTCCATTGTTTTATGTTCACAAATTGATATTGGTTTCTGGGTAAGAAATGGTGTCTCTGTACTGCATCAAGCTTCATATTACAAAAAGAACCCTGAATTGAATTCATATTCAAGAGATATACATTTAAATCAATTATCACTCTTATGGGAAACGGATGATATTCCAAGAATCATATACAACATGTTAGATAGATGGGAAATATTAGATTGGTTCACAGGTAAAGTAACATATGATGATACAGTATACAAAGATAGAATCTCATCATTGATCCAACAATTTATTACCTTTGTTTATCAAGTATTATCTGAGAGACAATTTTATCAAAAATTTGATTCACAGGAAGAAAGACAAATGACTTTTATAAAAAATGCCATTATTTACAGTCTGTATCAAAAACCATTACCATACTCAAAACTTTTAAGACTTGTCCCTGATTATTACACAGAAAATGCCACAGATTTTGATAAAGCTTTATATGAAGTATCAATCTTTGTCGAGCCAAAGGGGCTAGCTGATAATGCCGTCTTTAAATTGAAGGATGCATATTATTCCAAAATTGATCCGCTAAGATTGTCTAACCTTGGAAACGAATTTGAAAACAGTGCAACTGTTATAAGAACACACATAGCCAAGACCAAAAAAGAAGATGTTTCCAAGATAATATTACAACCACAATTAGTATCTCCTAAACACTTGGACCCAGACGTTAAGAATATGGGTGATTTTACACATAACGCTGTTTTTGTTAAGGTTGTCTATAAATTATTACAAATTTCACTAGACAAGGAAGATACCACATATCTAAATGAATTGTTACACTTGATTCATGCCGTATTTAAGGATTACGAGCAGATCCATGGTAAACAAGCTATCCCTGAAACATATGTACAATTACCAATTTGCAATCTTTTGTTATCTATTGTTAATTCCAAAAGTGCAGTTTTTTCTGAGAGTATCATGAATAAAGCAGATTACTTATTAGAGAAAATGATAATGAAGAAATCAGACGAAATCTTTTCTATGTTGACTTATAGCTTTGGTAAAGATTGTGTAGACACATACAAGAAACGTAAGTTAAATCAAGGTGTCAACCTAGAAGAAACAGAGAGAGAAAGAAAGAAAAGATTGGCCAAGAAACACCAAGCCAAGATGATGGCCAAATTTAATAACTTACAAAGTAAATTTATAAAGGAGCACGGAGAGGCCTTTGAAGAATCAAACATAGAGGAAGATGGTGATGTTGACATGATACATAAGGAAAAAGTTGTGGAGGAAGAAGAATTCAGTTGTTCGTTATGTCAAGATAACACGGCCAATGATACCTTTGTCATTCCAATATATCAAGATTATTCACCGGTATTCCGTCCTTCGAGTGTTCCAAATTCACATGATTACATGCTACCATGGAATGGTTTTTATAATGACAACGATCTTTCTGGAGTGGTTCAATCTCCAGCCATGATTAAAAGTATGAAACAATTCAATAAGGATAATTCTAGGAAGGTATTTGTTTCTTGTAATCATCACATCCACTACAATTGTTTTAAAAGATATGTGCAAAAGAAGAGATTCTCATTAACTTCATTTATATGTCCACTTTGTCAAACTTATTCAAATTGTGTAATACCAATCTTTTCTGGAGTAGGATTTTCAAAGGAAAGATCGACCGATTTGATCACAGAAGACACGGATAAGGAAGCACTTACTTTAGATTTCTTGTTAACACAAAATTGCTCTCTAGAAATGTTAACCAAAGCTTTAAAGCCTACTAGTGCTAATGATGCTAAGACACTTTATTCCATATTTGAAATGATATTCAAGGACTCCCATTCGTTTGATAAAGAGATTTCACGGAGTAAAGACTTTAATAAGAACAATACAGCTGTAATATTAGCGAACCATTGGGCAAACACCATATCAATGTTAGAAATCTCCTCACGTTTAGATAAAGAAACCAATCGTGACTTTTTGAGTAATAAAGAACAGAAATTCAAAACTTTAAGGAATATGTTATTAACCATAATTTTAATGTTTAATATTATTGGTAAGCCAGATGATGATTTTGAACCATATAAAGAATCTAATCATCCTGTAGAAAATAAAGTATTCCAAGATATTGTACGCGGTGCATTATTTGTTAATAATGGTAAAACTTTGAAACAAATCATCTCAGATGAGTTATCTAATTATATTAAAACAATTATGAAGAAATTAGTTTCTAGTGATCGTTTTATTAAACAGAGTATTAATTTCCCTAAAGGCACCCTATTTTATCATTGTAATGATGATATGAAAGAACTATTGAATAATTTAATTGGTAGTAGTGTTATGAATCAAAAGGATTCAATGAATTATGATTTAATATATACTTGTATTCTGAGACATTTAAGACCTACATTAAGAAGATGTTTAATAATGTTTAAGGTGTTCAATAATTTGATTAATGATAATGATTCCGAGAAATTTATTTTAGACGGTATGGATTTGGAGAATATTACAGATTCTACAGAAGATTGTTTACCTGAATATATTGATAAGTTGATTAATATCGCTACACCAGCTGGGAATCTTGTACATCTGCTAACTGCTATGGTTAATGCCAAAGGGTCTAGGGAAAACTTTAAGGAACATTTAATTGAGAATTGTGGTATAATTAAATTGATTAATCTTTCAGAGTATCTAAACACGTACGTTACAAAGGCCCCTGAAATGAAATTACGTGAGGAGAACCAACATGTTAAAAACAGTAAAAATAGATTAGATTTCAAGATATGTTTAACGTGTGGTGTAAAAATCCATCATACAATCGAACATCATGAAATGACCCGCCATCTAATGAAACATTGTTTCCAATCTTTTGGGGTATTTTTATTACCTAATACATCGGAGATATGTTTGTTACTTACTGTACCATCCTCACACATCTTTATATCTGCCCCATATTTGAATTCACATGGTGAAGCAGGTAGGAATGCAATGAAACGTGGTGATTTGACTAAATTGAATATGGTCAGGTATGCACATTTGAATAAATTGTGGATCAACAACGAGATCCCTGGATATATTAGTAGAGTGATGGGTGATGAGTTCAGATTATCTATATTATCTAATGGATTTTTATTTACATTCAATAGGGACCCAAGAGCAAGACGTGTGCCATTTATGAATAATAGAGCTACCGAAGATGATGATGTTGAAGATGAAGATATAGAGATAGCTATGGATGACGAAGCTGATGATTTTGGATTTGGAGATAATGGGGACGAAAACTACGAGGAAGATGAAGTAAGTCTTGGTGACGAAGACGATAGTGAGAGTAGTGGTAGCGGTGAAGACGATGATAATCAAAGGAGATTCAGAGGGCCCAATGGAGGCACAACGGTAGGGGATGTACGTAATTTCTTCCAAATCTTTGAAATTTTACGCAATGGACCAGATGGTAATAGAGACACTCCTGGGGCTATTGATTTAGCTACGCCATTTTTCGAATTATTAGGAGAACCTCAGTTCCCAACTGAGACTATGCCACCGGACGCTGTAGATGACGATGAGGAGTCTGGTGAAGAACAAGAGACGCAAGAGAACGACACGTCTAATCATGACTAGTTAAGTGTATGGCATACCTGGATGACTAACCAAGCAAGTATAATAGGATATGAACGGGCAACGAATACCAATGCCACACATATCTTCAAGTGCACCTTCAGGTCTACTCCTACTCCTCTGTCACAGCATTTAGAAAGGTCAACAGCATACATCATGAGACAACTGTATACGGTGCTGTGATTTTTTTTATGTTATTCTATATATATATATACATGTATATCTAATATAGATAGGTCAGTGACTATACAAGATAGAAAAGATACAAAAAAAAGAAGAAACGAAAGAAAACAAAACAAAAAATTAATAAATACCGTTTAGATTTGTTTGAAAAATTCGATCTCCATAAATGTTGGCCAATAAAAAGACGCAGTTATTATTCCTGGAAGTCCTTCCCCCATTTCCCGTTCGCACCTTCCATCGTCCACGAGGAAAAATCTCCGAAAAACCCTTCCACCAGATAGCAAACCAACAAAAAAAAAAATCAAAAAAAAAATAAGGAGAAGAGAAAAACAGCGATGGAACGGATTTAACAGAAAATAAGTAAAAAAAATAGAGAGAGAAAGAGAGAGAGAGACGGGACGGGGACCCAGTGCGAGAAGGAATGTCTACCTTCCTTCAAACATATAATATTAGAATTGCAGATTGTCACTTCCGCTTAAAAGTTTTACCAATTAGTTTTACTTGAACTTGCTGATTCGCTAGCATACACCTTCCACTTTCCCACTGTCTTTTTGTTTGTGTGTGTGTCTGTAACTTGTGTATATTTGTTGATATTTATTTTTTAACCCCTAGTATTACCAGTGTTGTTACTTTTAAAATACTTACGAACATCTTTCAGTACAAACACTAAATATACGTACAAGTCCATATATCGATTCAACAGCATCAACAATATATAACAAATATAGAAAAAAAAAACAAACAAACAAAAATGGTATGTTTAATTTAAATGGTTGCAAAGATTTCCACACACATATGGGCATGTATACGGTAAACGTTATACGTTATCCTTTGTTCAAAAAAAATTTTTTTTTTCTGGATTGCTGTTTTACTAACAAGAAATTTACAACAATTATGGTTGTGTGTTATCTATGGTACTTTATCTATCTGAATAAAACAGTCCTTCCAATCTCTATATAAGCTAGTATTCAGAAGAAACTCTGTGTTTGTAGGAACCATCTTCTTTGGTGCATTAGTCTTCCAAACCACATTTGATGTCGGTATCAATAAGTTCTGGACCACATATAACAAGGGTAAATTATGGGAAGATGTCAAATATAAATTAGAAAACGGTGATGCGGATGAAGAGTAACCTAATAGTCTTATCCACTCATACCCTTTTTTTCCCTCAAAAAAACTTAAAAAAAGAAAAAAACCATAAGGAAATAAACACCAATAAATTTACCTATGTGTATATATATAAAATATTTTATTTATTTATTTATTATTATTATGTGAATATATATTCTATCTAGTTCTATTCCTATTTATTTATTTGTAAATTTATTTATATATTTATTTATATTTATTTATATATTATCATTACTAATTATTGGTTTGATTCTTTTATTCTATTAATGTATGTCTTTGAGATGATGTTCCATGCGGATAGATAGTTTCCAAGGCAGGCATCTATACACTGATCATTATTCTTAGCATATGGAGAAAACAAACACTTATTGAAACAAATATCAGAACTGTTATCTATCAATTCCTGTGCATTTACAATAGCCAATTCTTGTTTGATTTGTTCTTTTAACGTAGTTAAGCTAGACATATTGAGAAAGTACTATTGGTAAATCTTTTTTTATTTTTATTTTGTCGTACTTTATGCAGTGGTCCTCCCCCTTCCCCCAGACCCATTCTCAAAATAAATATAATTTGTGTTTTGAAAGCATTTGCAATTATGTACTTATATTATTTGTACTACACAGTTGATATCATATAAGGTCAAACCTAAAGGATACCAATGTTTCTGCTATTACTATCTGTACTACTACTGCCTCTACGACCTCTACTGACCATAAAAGAAGAAGATCAATAAAGACCAGAGTATAAATTATGTCAAGAACCCCTTTGCGTCATTTTGTACGATTTGCACTACTTCTGTGTCTTTCTTTATGTTCGTTTTAAAAGATATAATAAATCAATCATTTTTTTTTGTTAGATTTTTGGTTTTTTTGAATGATCGTAGTACATGACATGACACAGTTATTCTCAAAATATAAAAAAAAAACAATAAAAAAAATGAAAAAAAAAGTGAAAAACAAATCTGGGGATTATTTTTGTCTCATTTCATTATATACCGCCCCCCCCTCCTGTACAAATAAATATTATAGCGTCAATTGAATATTTCTTTATTAAAACTGTACCGTTGTCATTGAAACAGAACGGGTATCAACGAGGTAATCGGAAAAGAAAAGAGGAAAAAATTGAATATTAACCAGTAACAAGATCTTGCATTTTTTCTTTACTTTTTTTTTTTTCGTATTCTATTTTGTATTCTGTCATTTCGTTTATTTTGATCGTTTGTTTTCTTCTATCAATCTTTGTTTAAGGACTTGGATTACTGCTTTAAAGGATGACGTTATCATGGTTGCTAGTAGTAACAGCATGATTTCTAGATATGGGAATATGAGGGACGAGGTTAGGCGACACAAATAAAAGCAAAAAAAAGAATGAAAAAGGGAAGAAAAAAAAAAACAGAGAGAGCCGTGTGTGTGAATAAAAACTACGTGAATATTGTGACGATATATTTAATATTTTCTGTATATATGCGGTGCAAGGATGTATTCCATCTTATCCCACCCGTTTCTTTTTTTTATGTACTTTCCGTAGTTTTTTTTGTTTTATTTTTTTTTCTTTTTCTTTTTTATTATTTTCTATGCTTTTCCTATTACGGGTAAGAAAATAACACATCCATATTGTAAGGCAATTTCTTTCACTATTATTTTATGTAGGAGCGGTCCGTCGTTCGTGATGGTTCTGTGGTTGTTATGGCAATGGAATGGAAAATCAAAGAGAGACAATACGATGTCAAAGGGAAAGGGAAACGAGGAATCAAAAAAAGAAAAGAGAAAATGGAGACGTTTGGGAAAGTTCGTTGTGAGGGTTGTTGCTATGTGGACGTGTAAGATAGAATACCCAAAGAAAAAAAAAAAAAAAAAAAAAAAAAAAAAGAAAAAAAAAAAAGAAAAAAAGAAAAAAAAAAAAGAAAAAGAAACGAGAAAACTAACACTATAGAAAATTCTGTTTTATCTTATTTTATCTTATTTTTTTTTACTTTCATTTTTTATCCATTTCTGTGAAATAAGATGTCGCGTTAGAAAAATCCATCCCAGGCGGTTGTTAATCCTACCTGACCGTATTAATTAAAATTGTTTACGATAGCTGGCAACGTTCGTTTTCTGCTACCATTTGAACATATCACACTGTTAGTATTTCGTTATTCCAAGTTCTTCAATTTAATTAATAATTTTGATCCTATTTTCTTTTCTTTTTTTCTCTCTTCTCCCACCCCTTCCCTTTTCCTTCGATATTGTATTGTCTCTCTTTGCTTTTGCTCTTTTTTTTTTTCTTTTCCTTTTTCTTTTTTTTCTTTTTCTTTTTCTTTTTCTTTTTTTATTGAACCTTAAAGACAGAATTGTAGATTTCTCTCTCTTTTTCTCTCTTTACGTATACTATATATACTATATATACTATCTACTACATATATACACACATATATGTATTTACTATATATATAAAGATAAGCTTGAACTTGCCTTTCTATCTTCTTTCAAACCCTGATCTGATGTTATTCCTACTTCCCCCTCTTGTATTCCTAATATACACACATAATCAGATATAAACATATAGGCATACACACAGACACAGACACATACACATACACACACACACTACTTTATATTGTAATTATTGATTAACAATGGCAGAATCTCATGAACAATTCTTAGCTAAGTTTGAAACTTCTCGTAACGCTTTAAGAGAATCTGAAAAGGATGAAATTTTATTGATCGAAAATAAACGTAGATTCGTTATGTTCCCAATCAAGTACCATGAGATCTGGGCTGCTTATAAGAAGGTTGAAGCTGCTTTCTGGACAGCTGAAGAAATTGAATTGACTAAAGACGCTGAAGATTTGGATTCTGGTAAGATCACCCAAGAGCAAAAGGACTTCTTGGGCAAGTTTTTGGCTATATTAACCGTCAATGAAGACATTGTTAACCATCATTTGCTTGAAAAATTCTCTGCAGAACTACAAAACCCAGAAGGTAAATCATTCTATGGGTTCGAAATTATGATGGAAAATATCTACGATGAGGTTTACTCCTTCATCATCGACGCTTATTTCAATGGCTCCGAAAATATCCCACTATTCAAGACCATTAAAGATGACGCCGCTGTGAGTGAAAAGATTGAATTTGTTAACAGATGGATTCACCACCCAACTTCCCTGTATGCTGAAAGATTGGTCGCTTTGGCTGCCAAAGAGGCCATCTTCCAAGCTGGTTCTCACGCGGCCATCTTCCACTTGGGCAAGCAGGGCTTGATCCCAGGTTTCAACAAAGCAAACTCCAACATTTTCCGCGATAAAGGCTACTACGCTGACTTCTCCTGTCTTTTGTTCGCTCACTTAAAGAATAAACCAGAACAAGAAATCGTCACCAAGATCATCACAGAAGCCGTCGACATCGAAAAGAAAATCCTATCTGGTACCGTTGACATTAAGGACTCGGGATTGGATGAAAACCAAGTCTTCCAGTACGTCGAATTCTTAGCAGACTCTCTATTATTATCCTTCGGTAACGAAAAATTCTACAATGTGGCTAATCCATTCGAATTCATGGAAGAAACTACTTCCATTGGGAAGTCTAGATTCTTTGAAAAGCAAGTCTCCGATTTCATGAAGGCTAACCAGCCACCACAACAGGTTGCTGCCGCTGAAGCCTTCAACTTCAACGAATCTTTCTAAGCGATATTACACATATATTTCACTTTCCACACTCCACCACTTCCCTTCCTCTCGCAAGTTTTATGCAAATATGAAGAAGACAAAGAAAAAAAGCATTCTCACTTATCCTTCTTACCCATACACAGTTGATCATAAACATTAATAAAATATTTTTTTATATATAAATAGATTACGCCAATATGAATATATAATATAAGAAGACATTAAAAGAAAGTAAATATATAAGTTTGAATACAATTTCCCATGTACATACTGGCAATGATCTGTGTATATTCTTGTATCTGTTCCTGTGTGTAGAGAAAGAGAGAGGATGTAGTGTGATGTTCCTCTTTTTTTTTTTTTTTTTTTTTTTTTTTTTCCTCTGTACGTGTGTTATATATACAACCTCGCGGTACATAAGAACATCTTGAATTTTTCATTTATAGCATTAATGAATGGGGGAAAAAATAATAAAAAGTGTAGGACAATCTGTGTTTCGCATACACATATACATTAGAAGAAAAGATCTATCTGATGAAAAAAAAAAAACACACTATGTAGAACACCTCGCTGTAATACTATTACTATTATTGATAATCGACTAAGATACATCCATAAACGCGTCCATCTGTATGTCTACAGAGACCTATTCCATTAATTTTGTTTGTTCGTTTTTTTTTTTTGTTGTAAATGAATAATAATCAGTTATTTTATCGAAGTGATAATGAATCTACACCATCGATACCACCGAATTCTATAACACTGAATTCACCACCACAAATGTTGTCGTCTCCATTTTTGAAACCTAAAGTTCCTTTAGTAGCACGGTATGCAAAGGCTAATAAAATCAAGAAACCCACCAATAACCCTAATACTCATCACAGGAATAAGCCAAATAAAGATGTAAATAGAGCCACTGAAACCAATAGAAATATCTGGGATTTGAAAAATGTAATGTCAAGTAAGTTTACTCAGGAATTTAAGATAGATAAAAGTGGGATCAAAATGAAAGATTATCAATGGGGCCCCATATCATCGAATTTGGTGGAAATCGCATTGCAGCCATGGATCAATAACATGCATGATTCCATTAATTCAGCATTATCGGATCACTCCAAACAAGTTGATAGCCTTTTACCGATAGACTATCGGGACCAAATTGGAACCATGAAACAGAAATTGGTTAGTGATATCATTAAACAGGTTAGAAAACAGTTACATAAATGTGTTTTTCCTAATGATGAAAAGGATGTAATAAGAAATGATATGGATCCGGAGTATATTTTTGCTAAAAGGAAACACATTCAAGGCTTGATTGATGATGTGACTAAAGAGGTCCATTTACTGAAAGAGGAATTAAAGAAAGAGTCGAATAATTTGGATGAAGCTAAGGCCTTTATAAGGAACTTGAAAAGAACAAATATTCAACTTTTAAAGCAAAATTTATTGAATCAAACTCTACACCCTTTAGTTAATAAAGTTTTACAAAATGAATATGGTTTAATTAAACTTGATCAAATATCTAAATTGAATAATGATAATAATAATAACAATAATAACACCAATAATAATAGTAGTAGTAAGGAGAAAAGGGAAGAAGACGAGGAAGAAGGAGAAAAAGACGATATTATGCTGAAATATTCAGGACCTATGAGACGTAGTATAGCAACCTATAATCTAGTCATATCAACCGATCTCATGGTAGATGATAATAATGATAGTAATGATCAGTATGAAATAGTGGCAGAGTCATTACCTTCCTTGAACCAACTTAATGAATTTATACCGTCAATGACTAAAACTATTGATTCCATCTTATCGACTAAACAAAGCAAACAATTGCAAGAATTATTTCCTGCATGAAACAAATAATTAAACCTACAAACCTCAAATTCCACCCTTCCTCCTAATTCACTAACCAATTACAGAATACACTAATTTAACATAGTCTATA
Source organism: Arxiozyma telluris (assembly GCA_030571675.1). Taxonomy (NCBI): domain Eukaryota; kingdom Fungi; phylum Ascomycota; class Saccharomycetes; order Saccharomycetales; family Saccharomycetaceae; genus Arxiozyma; species Arxiozyma telluris. Next base: position 26,506 of record JAJLYH010000123.1, read on the forward strand.
CATATTCACACGCATTTTTACACACATACACACACATATATATATACCAATATCTATTAACTCCCAGTCTCATCCTTCTGTTCTTCCATTGAACCTCTAAGTTGATGGATTGTGGAATACATACGGAATTTGCACGGGTTCCAGATCCCGCCGTATTCCTCTTTGTTTGTCACAATAAATTGCAAAAATGAATGAAAAAATGAAAAAAAAAAAAAAAAAGAATGCAACAACTGCAATTTAAATTGAACCATTCGATAATTAAAAAAAGTAAACAAAAATAAATGGTATGGGGTAAGGTAAAACATAAATACGTAAGAAACCTTTAGTTAATAGGTACAGAATTCTTACAGTGTAGACCGTTCCTTTTTCTTCTGTCAGGTAGTAAAGATTACCTTACTACCAAAACTTTTAAAATCTGTACGTGTTGGGTACTTAATTTCGTTAAACTGCCCAGAAATACACGTTTTAAATAATTTTTTTTGTGGAATTGAATATATTAAGAACATACATTGTATCTGTATCACCTAAGCAAAATATACTTATATTCTTTTTTTTTTTTTGTGAATTAGCAATACCATCGTCAATATTCTAATCTAATTACCACCCCTTTGATTGTTTGTTGAACTTCTTCACGTATATATAGATATATATATATCCGTTGATTTACCTTTTTTGTGGAACAAGGATACTATAAGAAACGAGATTTTAATAATTTATTATTCATGAAAAGAACACCTTCTAACAAAACGAACTACACTAATACCAATGCTTATGGTGGGAACACCACCAATTCCTCATCTACTTTCTTTGAATCTTTAGACACTACAAAACAGTTCAATGATCGTTTAGATTATTTAATGGTCAATGCTATTGGTCATATGGTTAAAGTTACCGTTTCATCTGGTGTACAATACTCAGGTCTATTAGTGGCTGCTAATTTGGAATCAAAGAACGGAATTGAAATAATTTTACATAACCCTGAAAAATTGGGGAATACCATCGCTATCAATGGTAATGCCAGTAGTAATGTAGGAAATGAAGATTCTAATATCAGTGAAGCTGATGGTAATCTTCTAATTCATGGTTCTGATGTTATGGAAATAGAATTGAAGAATATTGATTTCACATTAGATGATAAATGGAATGATCTTAAAGCTAATACTAGTGGAAATAATAATAACAGTGACTCAGTTTCAACTAAAAACCAATCCTTCAAGACAGATACTGATATATCTGGAGCAAACAAGTCTGTTATCAAAGAGAGAGAATTGCAAAAATGGGTTCCAGAGGATATTCCATCAGATTCAAATTTTATTAATGTTGATGAAAGCCAACATGAAACATTGGAAGAAAGTTCTGGTTCCTGGGATCAATTCTCAGTCAATGAACAAAAATTTGGTGTTAAATCTACCTATGATGAACATTTTTATACTACAAAGATTAATAAAGACGATCCAAACTTTGAGCAAAGGTTGAAGGAGGCTGAAAGGTTAGCTGAAGAAATTGAAAATCAAGGTGTATCCGGTAATATCCATCTTGCAGAAGATAGAGGTAAAATTATCGATGACTCAGGGATGGATGAAGAAGATTTATACTCGGGTGTTGACAGAAGAGGTGATGAATTATTAGCATCAATAAAGAAGAGTTCTAATAACAACATCAAAAATAATGCTAATGACGGTGGAAACAATAATGTAAATACTGCAAAGAAATATGTTCCACCAACCTTGAGAAATCAACCTCATCATACTGATCCAGCCATTATTTCGTCAACTACATCTAAAAATATTACTACTACAACTGCTAACATAACGACAACTACTGCCACTGTAAATGGCAATAATGCAGCAAATTCTGTAACTGCTAAAAAGACAGTACAAGATCAAAATAAGAACAATACTTCAGGTAAAGAATCAAAACTTGACACAAATGCATCAGAGAAAGTGATCCCAAACAAAGTTCCAGTAGGAAATAAGCCTGTTAAACCTATATTTTCTAGAAAACCAAGTTTACAGCACGATTCTGTTATAGCTAGAACTTTGCATAATCATCATAAATCAGCTAGGGATTCTCCTAAGCCAAGAATCCCATTACCATCTACCAAAGAAGCTCAAATTGAAGAATTAAGAAGATTCTCTGAAAAATTCAAAGTCCCATATGATGTGCCAAAGGATATGAAGAATGTTATTAAACAACGTGAGAATAAACCTTCTCCTAAGACAACAAATTCCAAAATTTCATCAAAGGATACCAACTTTGGATCCGAAATGGATAGTAAGAGTAATGTTACTCATCAAAGAAGGCGTCAACAAGGTAGTTTCTTTGGAAACAAAAAATCATCAACTGGTAATAAGAAGGAATTATTTGACAGAAATTTCAACTTCTTTCAAAAGACTAAAGAATTACATGATGAAGAGAAAGAAATGGAACCATTTTTCATTGAAAAACCCTATTTTACGGCACCAACATGGAATAGTGTAGTAGAAGAATCCTTTAAGAATTATTTCCCTGATGAGGCTACTGCTCTTCAACAGGCCCAAATCAGATTACAACAACGGCAAATGGCGTTTGCTAATAGTATGTCTGCTGCTGGTATGATGAGCATTAATAATGGTATTGCTGCCATGTATGCAGGTATGGCACCAAACATGAGAATGGGTGGTGCACCTATGATGGGGTTCCATGCACAAGCAGGAATGAATCCAATGATGAATGGGTTCCCAGGAGGTGCTATGTATATCCCATTCCATCCACAACCAATGTTTTATCCATCTATGAGTAATCCAATGATGCCTATGTATGCTGGTGGAGGTGGTAGTGGCAGTAGTGGTGGAGGAAGTGAAGATATGAGGTCCACTGCAGCATCTCAGACTACATCACCACAAATTCCTCACATATATATGAATACTGTTGCACCATTTGGATACCCTGTCAATGCACCCCCATTCCATGCAATGACAGGGAATTCTAATAATCAAGCTAATGGTAACAGTAACGGTAACAACAATAATAGCCACCATTATCATTACTACAATAACAGCAGTCATCATGAACGTAACAATAACCATCGTTATCATGGACATCATGGTTCAAGAAATACTAATAGGAATGTAGCACATACTTAGTTAATTCGGTGGTAAGATGGTATACAAAAAATAACGAAAAATAATAATACCGCTCTTCATTAACTGTTGATATGTTTCCCCCTTGTTTTCTTCATAAGAATATTCATTTGTAATTTACTCTCGAATCTAAGATATATGATAGTGTACGTACTCTTTGTATATATTTATACTGGAATACTGTTACTGTGTTTATTATGTATACATCTTTTTTTATTCTCTATTTTTCCATCTTTGTCTACAACTATATCTGTGGGTATATTTCATATATATATTTTAATCGGGTACTAATCATTATGAAAATGCTTAGTTTCAGTTCATCCAATATACAGTGTACAGTCTATGGTATGTATATATCCTCTCCATAACATCCATCCAATGTGTAAGCTCTTAAAACAAAGTTCATATTATCCGAAATCGAATTCGATACAATTTGATCGAATTAGCTCAATTTGTTTTTATCTCGGATTCAAAATTTTAAATTCGTTTAAACATTTAAACGAGAAATAACAAAAATAAAAACAAAAAAAATAGCTGCATCCTCGAGAGTAGGGACTAATTGCTGCTCACAATAACAATCTCTGTTTACTATCAAGTTTACTATTCATCTGGTACATGAAGTTCCTCGGTTGACTGAGGAGTGTCATTTACTAATGATTTTTTTTTAAAGGAATGAATATTTGGATTAAAAAAAATATTATTAAATACTCTGACAAACTTTTAGTACAAAAATTTTAGATCGATAGACATTTTGTTCCTTCATTACCAAAGTCAAGTGCGTTCCATTACTTTTTAATAACAAGAGATATACCACGTATATAGAATATGTCAAAAGAAAGTGATGCCAGTTCAGAGGCTTTGTTAGCTGAAGCTAGTATTATAAGCGAGGAACTCCTCGAAAGAGGTCATGCTCGTCGGATGGGTCATTTAGAGAATTATTTTGCTCTTTTACAAAGACAAGACCTGTATGGTAATTTCACCACATATTGTGAATTTGAGTCATATATAGATATCGAGACGCTGGTACCCATCTTAAGAAAGATTTTTTTTGAAAACCCGATCTTAACTCACACAATCATTCCTAAAAATTATCCAAACCATGAAGAATTCTATTTAAGTGAACAATATTTGGAGAAACCTTACCCAGAACACGATTACATTAAAATTATCCCCCGTTTACATCTGAACGATATTATAATTAATGAACAAGAGGAATATAAGGACATTGTGGATTCAATCATGAAAAAGTTCAATGATGACGCATGCCAGATTACTTCTTCATTGACTGAAATGATTTCCACGATCAGAATTCCTATATGTCTGCCAAATAGACCTAATTGGAGATTATTAATCTTGTTTGATTCGGAAAATACTAGTAGATTCAAACATATTGTTTATATGAGTAATCATTGTAGTTCAGATGCGATGAGTGGTGTAAATCTATTCAAAGATATTAACAAAGGGTTAACTGTTTTAGGAGAAGAAGCTAGTGCTCGTACGAATAGTAATCGTGCTGCTAATAATAATAATAATAATAATACTAGCAACAACGGAACTTTGCAGATATATGATTATGATAAGGACTATACGAAATTCAAAAGATTAGCTGTTCCAATCACTGAAAGAATAGATTACAGGCCTAATTGGATATCGATGGGTAAGTTCATAGTGACTGCCATGATAATGAAATATATGGCATATAAGTTCAAAGGTAGTGAAACGAAGCGGATCAAAGAGGATGCAAAAGAAAACTTTCATTACACTATCAACGTTGGATGGGATCAACTGAAACAGTTGAAGTCCAATTTGCAGAGACATAGGAGTTCTATAACTGGGTTTTTGCAAGCGTGTTTACTAATTGTCTTGAATGAATCAGGTGTTTTCAAGGATAGAAAATGGAATGAATTGGGCGTGGATATAAGCATACCAAATGATCATAGAAAATCATTACCAAGAGAATTGGTGGAAGAACAATACAAATATGGATCTAATGTCGCAGGGTCCCACTATACATTTTTAATTTCTAGTGTAAAAAGGGACCAATTATGGGAATTGAGTCAATATTATACGGAGGTGATACAAAATGCAGATTACAATGTTGGATTGGGTACATTAATGTTGGATTTTGTGTACAAGAATCAAAACGTGGACAAAATAATTGTAGACTCCTACTTAGGAAACCAGCGTGGTGGTATCATATTGAGTAATATCGGATTACATACTGATAATAGTGAAAAAGATAAAGTTGAAGATGATGCAGAGAAATCGTTATTTGGTGGTATTAAAGATTTGAAATTTGTTCAAAATGTTGGTACTTTAAATTTTTCATTAGCAGTAAACGTGTGTAGCACAAAGAGATCAGGTATGAACATATGCATCAGTGGTATTGAAGGCACCATAGGTGATAGAAAAAAATTTAATACTACATTCAAGGAATTGGAGACTTTGATTAAAGGCAGTTGTGAATAGATAGACAGTATCCTCCTCTCTCTCTCTCTCTTTATGTATGTATATATATCTCTCTGTGTGTGGGTGTGTGTGTATCACTGTGAATAAAAAAATTGACATAATCTCTATATTTACTCATGGCAAGATCTATTTGAGTTGTGTCATTGCACTGTAACATTTTTTGGATTAACTACCTTCCCAGACCCATCGCTCTACCCTGTCTAGGTGAAAAAAGAAAAAAGAAAAAAGAAAGGGAAAATTTGCTTTTTCTTTTCCTGGCAACACAGAAATTTGTGGAAGACACGAGAGTCTGAATCTTTTTTTTTTTTTTTTTTTTTTTGCAAACGACCGCAGTGAGGATCGTTTAAACGTTCCATAATATTCAAAAGAAAGAAAGAAAAATAAAATATGAAAAAAAAAAAAAATAAGTAAGGGAAGCCGATAGAAAACGACACATATTGTCTTCGTTTATTGAACAAAAGAAAAACAGAAAACGACCACTTGACCGTTTATTTTTCGTTTCTCTCCTTGCTAAGAAATCGTTTAAACAACTCCGACCAAAGCCGTCTGGAATGGAAAAAGTAAAGGGGGGAAAAAAAAAAGAAAAAGAAAAGATCCAGGACTGATCATTGCGCACGGCTGTGTGCGTGTCTTGTTCACATGAACAAAACGGTATACATTTTTAACAAACAAATATTCAAACCGTACGCGTTTCAAGGCGAACAGGAGAAACCATGCAATTTTGTTTTTGTTTTTGAAATAATTAAAAAAAAAAAATAAATAAAATATTAGGTTCAAATTTTTCTCTGAATTCAAATTCCTAGAAGGAATCTTGGAAAAGGTCAGGGTTGAAACATCTTTTTCTTGTGCTTTTGTTCTGAGTGACAAGGTGCAAAGTTGGAAGAAAGCAGCAGTACCAACAAATGATACTTCAGCAGATGTTGCAAGGATTTGTTCGATGCAATTCCATAAATAACATATATATGATAGAGTCTAAACGTTGTAAAATGGAATGTTTTATTGTTTTTACTTTTTATATACGTTATCTGTTGAGTATAGTTGGGAAGTGTAACTTAGCTGCTTTATGACTAGGGTTACTCTTAGGTTATTAATTTTATATCATAAAACAAGAAATAAAATATACTGAAACCAACCTAGGGTAAGCTTGAACGAATTTCCGATGAGATGTATTCAAATTACCATGTCCAGGCAGGGGAACTGACGCGGACGACTTGTTTATTTGGAACAATTCTATTATCAAAAAAAAGTACCACTCTACTCTTGAAACATTATTAAAATCTACACAGACCACGTAAAAAAGGCAAGTGGTGTACACACACATATATATATAACATGTTTATGCGTCAGGTCAAATTATTATTAGTAGGGTCAAAATGTTTTACAACTGAAGAATGAAGATAAATACAACCACTAAGGCTTGTCCTATGGTATTTTTTTTTTTTTTGTAATTAAGCAAGTAGTGATAGTAGCAATGAGATGACCAAAGAAGGACAAGTAACGGACGATAACTGGCGGACTACGCGAGAGTAAATCAGAGTCGAAGGAAAGGAAAAATGTCATATATATTCTTTTTCTCTGTTTTCTTTATTCTTTTTGTAGTGCTTGGTTTCCTTTCGTCTTACATGAAATAGAGGAAATATTATAAGGGTGATAATATATTTACTCGATCGATATTTATTGACTGATTGAATGATAACAAAGGGAAAAGAATAAGGATAGGAAACAGATAATAGAGATGGACTAAGTAAGAGTCATTTTTATTCTTTGCCATCTGTTGTTTATTTCTGTCTTGGTATGTATTTATTTTTATTATTGTTGTTGTTGTTGTTGTTAATTTTTTCTTTTTGTTTTTACCTTTTTCCTCTCTTTGTTTCCAAACGAATTATACTTGTAATTTTTGCCTTTCTTCTCGCTTGAGTGGAGCGGGCGGGGCTGTGCGAACAAAGACGTGAAAAAGACACTGAAGAGGCAATTAAATTTGCGAGTATCCTTTAGGGTTTTACAGTTTTATCAGTCGACTACGACAATAAACGGGCAAATAGTACCAGCAAAAAGGCAAAGAGGCGTTAGGGTTCACATAAAAAACAGATGTGGAGAAACACAAAAATAGAAAAACTTAAAAAAAAATAATAAATAAATAAATAAATAAATAAGCCTCTAAATGGGGAATTCCGAGAAAAAGAAACGAGAATTGCTAAAAAAAAAAAAATTAAAAAAAAAAGACTTTTTCGATTGTAAACGAAATAAGTGAAAGGAAAAAAGAAATACTGAAAAAATATTTCTAAAGACCGTTAACATTGACATGTCTGTATTCGCACATGGGATACCCTCATCGGTGTGACATTATATATTGTGAATAAACCTTTTTAATATATATACATGCGTATGTGTTCTAAAAGGGTCTTTGAAATAGATCAGCAATTTCGATTCTTGTTGACAGAAGTTAAACGCATCAGTTGATTACTTATTGGTTGGAACTTTGCATTGCTGGTTGGGTTGTGATCTTCTGTTTTCAGATGTATCTTGTTTTTATTTCGTTTTTAGTCATATCGTAGTATTATTACTAACGGTTCTTGTTAACACTCTTCCAAACATTCACATACACTAATTGATATCAGTAAACAAACTAACAGTTTATCGAAGAAATAATCTGATACTTAAAATACGAAGAAGAAGAATTAAAAATGTCCTTAACTGACGCTGATAATAAGATTACATATGATGCTATTGTCATAGGTGCCGGTGTTATTGGTCCATGCGTAGCTACTGGTCTTGCAAGAAAGGGTAAGAAAGTTTTGATTGTGGAAAGAGAATGGACCCAACCAGACAGAATTGTCGGTGAATTAATGCAACCAGGTGGGGTTCGTGCTTTAAGATCTCTTGGTATGGTTCAATCAATAAATAATATCGATGCCCAGCCGGTTACCGGTTATACCGTTATGTTCAATGGTGAAAAAGTTGATATCCCATATCCATATAAATCTGACGTGGCTCCATTAGTTAAAGTCGATGGTTTAGTCCGCGACGGTAACGATCAAGTATTGGACGATAACTACATCAAGAGAAAGGATTTTGAAGATGATGAAAGAGAAAGAGGTGTGGCCTTCGTCCATGGCAGATTTTTAAATAACTTAAGAGAAATTGTTAAGCAAGAACCAAATGTAACTTGTTTACAGGGGGATTGTATCGAAATTTTGAAGAGTAGTAACAACGAAGTCATTGGTGCTAAAGTGGATATTCCAAACAGAGGCGTTGTCGACTTCAAGGCTCATATCACTTTTATCTGTGATGGTATCTTCTCCCACTTTAGAAAAGAACTACATCCTGAACACGTCCCAACCGTCAACTCCTCCTTTGTCGGTATGGCTTTGTATGACACTCAATTGCCAACAAACCACCACGGTCATGTCATCTTAGGTGATAAACATATGCCTATTATTGTTTACCAAATTTCTCCAAACGAAACAAGAATCTTATGTGCTTATAACTCGGCTAAAGTAACTAAGGATATCAAATCGTGGATGCTTAAAGACGTTAAACCATATTTACCAAAGGAAATCTCTAAAGCCTTCGATTCTGCTCTAGAGACCGGTAAGTTCCGTGTTATGCCAAACTCTTACTTGCCTGCAAGACAAAACGATGTGATGGGGTTATGTGTCATTGGTGACGCATTGAATATGAGACATCCATTGACTGGTGGTGGTATGACCGTAGGTTTAAATGATGTTGTATTATTGTTACGTAAGATCGGTGATTTGGACTTTAGCGATCGTGCTACTGTGTTAGACGAATTGTTAGATTACCATTACGACAAGAAGAACTACAACATAGTCATTAATGTCTTATCCATTGCATTATATTCTCTTTTCGCTGCCGACTCAGACAACTTGAAGGCTTTGCAAAAGGGTTGTTTCAAATACTTCCAACGTGGTGGGGACTGCATTAACGTCCCAGTCCAATTTTTGTCCGGTTTATTACCAAGTCCTTTCCAATTAACTAAAGTATTCTTCGCCGTTGCTATTTACTCTATCTACTTAAGAATCGAAGAGCGTGGTTTCCTTGGATTCCCAATGGCTTTGTTAGAAGGTTTCATGATCTTGTTAACTGCTATTAAGGTCTTTACTCCATTCCTTTTAGGTGAATTCATGGGTTAATCAAACTGAAGATAAGAAGGGGAAAGAATGAAACTCTCTTTTTCTTCCTTTCTTTTTTACTACTTTTGTTGTATTCTATTGTAACTCGTTTATGTATTTGATGTATTTTTTTACGTTTGATTGTTATTTATTTATATATCATTATTTATATACCTTATAAACTCTATGTCAATATAATTGTGATTTAAACTGCAATTCTCTAAGTGTTCTTCTAATCGACACACAAGTCTCTTTGAGATAGTGTATGCTGGAAAAACCACGACGTAAACAAAATCTTACACCAAAAAAAAAAAAAAAATGAAAAAAAAAAAAAAATAAAGAGAGAAGATTTTGAAAGGATAGAGAAGGATCGACATTGATGGCAGAGTCCACCAAACCCTTAATAGTTCTATAAAATTTTTACCTGTGGTGAAAAGAGGCACAACAGATAACTGTATATTGAGGATAAAGTGGGTCGTTTGAGTGTTAAAGTGTTTTATGGAAAATCTCTGAAAATACACATACATTTAAATACACACACACACACACATTTATATATATATATATATATGTATGATGGAAAGATCATTATTTTGGCGTTGGGTTAGAGTTTATATGGTAGGTGGTTCAATTATTGGATCTGGCCTATTATTATATAGATATAGTCGTCCCACAGATGAAGAATTAATTAGTAAATTCTCCCCTGAAGTGAGAAGAGAATATGAAGCAAACAAGAAATTGAGAGAGGAAGAACAAAGAGAATTAATGAAAATAGTTCAAGAGAGTGCAAATAGTAATGATCCAATATGGAAGACTGGCCCATTACAGTCTCCGTTCGAAAGAGGAAACTTAGGTTCATATTCAAATAATACCGTCTTGGAGAGAGCCAAAAGACAACAGCTGGAAAAACGTGAACAAGAAGAAATAGATAAAGTTAGACAAAACATACAGGCGTTAAAAGAGCAGCAAAGACAAGAAAGGGAAGCTAAGGAGGCGAATAAATCGTGGTGGAAGTTTTGGTAAAATACAACAAGATGTACATCTTGAAGCCCTGGGAACTGTGAGACTATCGTTTTGACTAATAACATACACGAGCACAAGCACAAGCGCCGACACATGTTTATATGATATTTATTATTCTTGTTAGTGAAACCATCTTATTTATTCTTAATTAGTTAATTATTTATTTATTTATATATTTATTTATTTACTTATTAAAGCATTATTCTTTTTTAATTCATAGGTAGATAGTTTGTTTGTTTGTTTTTAAGCCTTTTGATTTACGTGAGCATGTTTATCACTGAGATGCCCACAGATGGATATATGTGTATATATATATCTATATTGCATGGATGCTTTCATGCAAAATTGTACTGTTTAATCCATAATAGAGGTGTTCACGCGTCGCGTCGCGTGAACCACCCAATTTTCCCTCAAAGGCATACAGAAAATTTGTAAACTGGAGAGGCAAACCGATGGAGATAGAGAAGATCGACGGCAGGTATATATATATATATATCGATGTGTGTCCTTGTATTCTTTTCACTGCGAATCGCTTTCCACGTTGGATGTAAAGCCGTTCTATGACTGTCTTTCTCTTTTCTGAGTCTTCTTATGGAGGTCACTAGTACAAGTAATCTTAATCATCACTGAATATTGCATAAAACCATACACCCATTAGGCAAATCGACAGATACATATAGATATAGATATAGATATAATTATAACTATGACTGACGCTAAACAAATCAAGAACAACCATTCATTAAAGATTCAGTTACGTTCCAAGAACGCTACTGTCCCAAAAAAGGGATCCGCTACTGCTGCAGGTTATGATATTTATGCCTCCCAACCATGTGTGATTCCAGCTATGGGTCAGGGATTAGTCTCCACAGACATATCTTTTACTGTTCCAGTAGGTACTTATGGTAGAATAGCGCCACGTTCTGGTCTGGCAGTGAAACATGGTATTCAAACTGGTGCCGGTGTTGTTGATAGAGATTACACTGGGGAAGTTAAAATTGTTCTTTTCAACCATTCTACAAAAGATTTCGAGGTCAAAAAAGGTGATCGTGTTGCACAATTGATTTTGGAAAAGATTGTGGACGATGCAGAGATCGTAGTCGTTGATTCATTAGAAGAAAGTGAAAGAGGCGAGGGTGGTTTCGGTAGTACTGGTAAATAAACTTAACCATTCCCTTATCACTTCTAAAGTAATTTAGTAACAATGTAATATAGTAACATAATCTACATATCTTTATATACTTTTGATACGAGAACTACATTATGATAGATATGCACTTTCATACACAAACACACAAATATATATATATATATATATATATATATGCCTATCAATTGGACCTGTACACATATTAAAAGATGTTTCAATCTCTTCTTTCCTTCTTGACTCCTCAAGTCATATTAAAACTGTTATCGAGGTAATTTCAATTCTGTCGACTAACCTATACGAACATATATGGATATGAAATACTACCAACAGAGTGACCTCCCACCACTACCACCACTACTATTACCCTCCGATGTAATATTGTACCTGTTCTCTGCAAGCAAACAAACCTCAACACTGTATCATTCCATGTCTTACATCTTTTATATACTTTAGATTTTTCAGTGATAATGAGGGTAATCTTTGTATAATTTTTGTTCTTATTTATTTTTTTTTGGTAATCTTCTAAAACAACGAAAAGAAAAAAAAACAAACAAAAAGTAATGAGTGATACAGATAGATAGTTACTGTTAAGAAGTAGCAATACATAATGATAATAGGAAAACGTTGAAAAGAGAAGACATAAACATACATACAGATAAACATAGGGTATATTGGTGATTTTTTGCTATATCACATGGAACGCTCATTAAATGTGACTGGTAGCACTGCGAGGAAACATGTTTATCCTTTAAAAATGGAAACTCTCCCCTTGAATGATCCAATAAATGGGTCTAAGGATAATAATGTTGTTCAATCAACAGTGCAGGATTTGCCAAAGGAAAGTGAAATTCATATTTCTCCAAATAGAATTATCACCACTATTACACAGAAGGATTTACAGACGAAAACTAGCAAAAAGAGAGATCATGATGGATCTGAACATCATTATAATGATAATATTAATAATAATAATACTAAAAATACTGAAGAAAACGATGAAAGTTTTAGGTTTAAAAGACATAAAAATAGGTCAGGTGTCCCTACTCTAGGCGAAAGATTGGACTTACTACAACATAACATTCCTCCAAAGAGAATGGAAAATTTTGATTCATCTTTCCCGATACAACCATCATCTCAAAATAACAATGACAAGCCTGCAAATAGCAATAACCAGAATAAATATAATGAAAGAAATCATAATAGTTTATCCAAAAATAAAAATTCTGGATTTGACTCTATGCAATCACCAACTTCTTCTTCATTTGGCAGAAGTAACAATCGAGATAAATTAAATGTTCCACCTTTATTACCGCTGAATCAAAGGTTGGAGTTTCCAAATCAAATGTATCCAATGTATTATGTACCTATACCGACATCCCCAATAAATCCGCAATACTATACATCTGATTACAATGAAAATATTAATAATATATCTAACGATACCAACAAAAATATTCGATCAATTCCAGCGGTATCAAATGCATTTTTCCAATATCCACCAAGCTCACAACCTATCCTACAATCCTTCCCCCAATTTGTACCAATACCGACAAATGTTAATGATTTAGGTAAACAACTTAATTCTAATAAATATCCATTGTCCAGTAATCGTGGTAGAAGATTATCTATTGTATCTAATCGAGAGAATAGTATTATTATGCCTCATCCTGATATACCCACTAAAGAATACTATAGACATTTAACAAACATAAGTGTATCTAAGAAATTAAAACAATTATTCACTTGGTGTGCGATTAAGACCTATCAGGATTTTAAAGAAAGAGACTCCACTTTTTTGGATAAACAATTCTATCATGGCACGAATGATGCTAATCATACAGTTTCCACGTATTTAGATGCTAAGAGAATGACTTTAAGTATTATTAACGATTTCATAAATGATTTACAGCATGGTTCTTTAGATATTGATTGGAATCCTCCATCTAATTCAAATAATACTATAAATAAAGATAAAAAGGAAACCACATTAAAATTAAACAACGGTAACGGAGATGATATAGCTTTGGAATTGAATGAGGATCCCATCCTAGAAGAATTATTTGATGATGAAGATAATATAAGTGAAATTAGTAAAAATGATCCAGATAACGTTACGTATTATTATGATGGACTCAACATGAAAAAATTTAAGAAAAAAAAGTATAAACAAATAGATAATGGATCAGAGAAGACGAAAAGGGGTTCCAATATTCAACCTAAGAATAAATCATTACAGAAATTATTACCAAATCCAAAGAATGCTGAGAATGAGAAAAATTTGGAACTTTTAAATACAAGGATAGGTAAGCTGAAAGATGAAATTGATGAGTGGAAAAAAGTGATTGATGAAAAGCATCCAGATGCTGAATGGAATTCAATCATGAGAATAAGTGGACAAGAAAATGGTACTGATAATGTTAATGGAAAGCCGGATCTTGAATTAGTTAACAACATTGCAGAATTAAATAAAAGTGCCTCTAATGTTGGATTGGAACTATCAGAAAGAATAAATAAATTACAGGCACACTCACATTTATACAAGTCTTATACTGAGATGCTAACACAATCATTAGCACATAGAATAGATCTCTTTGTAGCGGAATTCAAACATAATCAAAAGAAGAAAATAATAAAATCAAAAAATGTGAAAGATTTTCTTTTGGATTTATCCCAGGCTAAAAAAAGAGATAATAATATTAATAATATTAGTAATATTAATAATAATAACAGTGATAAAATTTAAATATCTATGCATTACTGGTGTCAGTTGAACAAGGAAATTGTGATTCTTCTACGATGGTTTAATTTTGTTCAAACACCAATTGTTAATAAAAAAAATTTATATTCATTTTTATAAATGAGACATATCAAATATAATATGTATCCCATATAGAGGTATAAATATATGTGTGTGTACATATATAGTTGTAATAATAATAATGAGTTATACTCAATTATAGTAATAATTTTTGATTTACAGTGTGAGAGTCAGGCTGTTTTTATAGTATTATTTTAAATTTTAAAATATTGTATTTTATATTTTATTAATTGTGAAAAGAAAAAGATTCATGGATGCCGCGTACCAAAAAAAAGAATGTGTGTACGTAATTGAATATACCAAGTAGAAACTATTGATTTATTTCAATATCTGGGATATTACACACATACGTCGTATAAAGATATATTACACCACTCTGGAGTGGTAAAAAGAAGGGGCGAGCTGGGAATTGAACCCAGGGCCTCTCGCATATTCACGATTAGAACAACCCAAAGCGAGAATCATACCACTAGACCACACGCCCTTCCAACTCATATTTTTTGTGGTAAAGTGGGTAAGTGGTATACTAAATAATGTAACACGGGAAGCGCGGCTAAATATCAAACGGATATTAGAACAGGTCGAAGACAGTAATTGATACAAACGGTACGTCAATTACTAACGGTCTTAGTTAATATATTATTCTATTAGACGACTATATACGATAGTTTGGTCTTATTACTTATTGTTGTTGTTGTT
>JAJLYH010000124.1:0-41601 GCA_030571675.1 Arxiozyma telluris
ACCAAAGAGGAAACCAAGAGTCAAGACCTTGAAGAGCGGTGAAAGGGTCATCGAAGATACAAATATCACTTTGCAAAACGTCTTCATGGTCTTCTATTTAATGATCAATATCGGATCCCTTTCTGTCATTGCCACTTCTGAATTGGAGTTACACGTTGGTTTCTGGGCTGCCTATCTATTACCATTCTGTTTCTTCTGGGTAGGTGTCATCGTTTTAGTTCTCGGTAGAAAGAAATACATTAGACGTCCTATCGGTGACAAGGTCATTGAAAAGAGTTTTAGAGTTCTATGGATCTTAATTAAAAACAGATTCAATTTCGATAAAGCTAAACCAACTATGAACCCAGAGAAGAATTATCCATGGTCTGATAAGTTCGTTGACGAAATTAAGAGAGCTTTGAGCGCATGTAAAGTGTTCTTATTCTATCCAATCTATTGGACATGTTACGGTCAAATGGTGAGCTCTTTTATCACTCAAGGTAGTATGATGGAATTGCACGGTCTTCCAAACGATTTCTTCCAATGTATCGACTCTATAGCGGTAATTCTCTTTATCCCAGTCGCAGAAAGATTTCTATATCCAACAATTAGAAGATGGACTCCATTCAGACCAATCACCAAGATTTTTTGGGGGTTCGTTTTGTGTTCATTATCTATGGTGTGGTCTGCTGTCTTACAATCATTCATTTACAAGACTGGTCCAAACTACAACCATCCGTTACAAGCAGGTTCACCAAACCATGTCCATGTGGCATGGCAAGTTCCTGCTTACGTCTTAATTGCATTCAGTGAAATTTTCGCATCTATTACTGGTTTAGAATATGCTTACTCCAAGGCTCCAGTTACTATGAAATCCTTTATCATGTCTCTCTTCTTGGTTACTACTGCCTTTGGTTCTGCTATTGGTTGTGCTTTGTCTCCAGCTGCGAAGGATCCAGATTACACATGGATGTTCACTGGTTTAGCTGTGGCAAGTTTTGTCTCTGGTTGCTTGTTCTGGTTATGTTTCAGAAAGTATAATTACACAGAAGAAGCTATGAATGCAATGGACTATGAAAATGATGATGTAATGATTGCTGGCGGTCACGAAAACCGGTTTGATGAAGAGAAGGACAAAAGCTTGTGAATTCAGATGGACAAGTACATAAGTTACTTACTACTAGGTTTAAATAATTAGTTTATGAAAATGGTAATTATACTGTAACATTATATATATGAATGTGTGTATGTATGTAATATAATATAACACAATATAATATAATATAATATAATATAATATAATATAATATAATATAATATAATATAATATAATATAATATAATATAATATAATATAATATACTAAAACATCTAAACATACCTTCTGATAGTAACAATCTGTAAGAAGCCCTATTTAAAAATTCTGAAATACATAGTACATGGGGCAACACTTGATATTGAGGCAAAGGACTTGGAACAGCTGAAACTATGGGTCCAGACTGTGTGTGTTGTATTCGAACGGTCGATACTTAGATTAACTTTGGTGGCAAATTACTGAGAAATATAGTTCAGGAGACCTCTGATTATTATGAAAGTGTGCTGGAGGTAATTATCATACGAAGATGCGCCTAAGATGTGGCTGCAGCTAGTGATCATGATTAAATAGTGAATTTATACTTATTATTTGTATAATTCTTCGGTTTCTCTTACATAAAGTATAAAAATAAATATATATATAAATAAAAAAATATTACTTAAAGTGTTTGAAGAGAAATTATAATAATTTGTTCTTTTCCTTCTTATCCTTGTTCTTTGTATAATTTTATGTTGGGACAAACAATCTACTCTCATATAGTTATGTACAAGTTTGTATTTTATCAGTTTTAATATTAATAATGCCTATTGATTTGTATCTAATCATCGTTGTATTTGAGTGTGTAACTTCGTCCAATATTTTCAGCACAATCTAATAATAACAATAAGAGGATTATATAATTGGTGTACTAATTAGAATCAACGACTATATAATTTGTAAGTGTTTATATATCATTAATATCCATGTTTTAGTATATTACTTGCAAGAACGCCGTTCACTTCTTTCTGTTTACGAAAGAAGTTGGACATGAAGAAAACATTAAAACGTTGAAAAATAAACAATGCCATTCTGTATCTAACAATGTTAGGAAGATATATGCAGAAACCCTGGAACTATATGTAAGGTATACTACACTTAGAAAGTATTAAAAATATATATTAATGTATTATATACCTCAAAAGCCTGATATAAGCTTACTTTCTCTATATATGAACTATATAAAAGAACGTAATGTGAAGATATGGTAAAACCTAAAGAGCCACAAGAAAAGAATAACTTCCTCTTAAATGAGATTCGGGGTTACGACGATTTTACACAGCCCCAACGATATTGAACGTTGATCCTGTCGTATGAGATTATCTCCCAAATGCGTGTAACTTATCGTTACCCTACCAATTACATTTTTCTAGGGTTTCTGTATAAATCTTCCTAACACTATATAATTGGTAGAATAACGATAAGTTACACACATTTGGGCGATAATCTCATATAGCAGGCTCAACGTTCAATATCGTTGGGGCTGTGTAAAATCGTCGTAACCCCGAATCTCATTTAAGAGCAAGTTATTCTTTTCTTGTGGCTCTTTAGGCTTTACCATATCTTCACATTATGTTCTTTTATATATTTTATATATAGGGGAAGTAAGCAAATAGTAAACTTTTAAGGTGAATACTTCATTGATACATGCCTTTAATGCTTTCCAAGAGAAATATACCTTACAAACAGTCGTCGGTTAGTAACCCCCCATCAGATTTATGAGCTTTAATAATCTTTTATATAACATTATTATTTTGCAAGTCTTTTTCAATTTTATATAATACATGAAGTCATATATCAACTATTATCAAACCTCCTAGAATACATGCATATACACAAAACATATCTATATATATATATATTACATCAGCTATTACAATTGTTCTTGAAAATTAATTAACCTAGTTCTTCTCTTTCTAACTGTATTTTCCTTTTGGGTTGATTGTAATTGGGATCTATCATTATCATTTGATAAAGTTAACCCGTTTGAAATTAAAGAATCCATATCATGATTACCACACAATGGAATTTCATCATTGAATATGAAGTAATCCTGTGTAATTGCATTTCTACATAAGAAACATTTCAAACAATTTACATGGTACCTTTCCTTCTTATCGTTCTCCAAACATTCTCCTTCAATAAACCCATTACACTCTTTACAAATACTATTATTATTCTCATGATAATGTCTTTGACAATATGGCATATCATTTAGTATGTAACACGGAATCGATTTATTGAAAATAATATCACAATCTGTACATTTGAAACATTTTTTATGCCACTGACCAGATAATTCACCCGGTTTCTTTGCGTAAACACCCTTTGTTACAATCTCTAGTCCACATGTTCTACAAGGTCCCTCTCCAGGCGGATATTTAATTCTATTTCCAGAATTAGCCAATGAGTCAACATTACCACTGCTACTACCACCATCAACACCACCAGTGTTGTTTCGTTTCGAAGCTGATTGGTCCTCCTTTGGCAACAATAATGAAGTAGAGGAAGAATAAAAACTAGAACTAATATTTTGCTTAAATTTATAAAATGTTGGTGTTGTTCCAATTATTGAACCCGAATCATTATATTTGTTTTTACTAATATCATTTTCGTATACATTTAAATCCATATTTTTCCCAGATACATCAAGATTCTCTTTTCCATTGGCTTCAACATCTGTTTCTACAGTGATATTCTGAGGTAATATATTATCAGATCTTGATGAAGTGATGTTAGAATGAAGATCATTCTTATATAATGAATCTGTGTTTGAATATGGTTTTTTAGTCTCAAGTTTATTATTAGGGAATCCAGAAAGGTAGGCACTGGATTTTTTCAACCTTAATCCATCTTCCGGATTAAGTGAACTATCACCACTACCATTAATACCAATCGATGTTGGTGGATTCAATTTGACATTTCTTGAGAATGATACATCATTTAATTGTGCAATCAGTTGTTCCACATTCATATTTGTACTTGATTGTAATTCAATAGGATCGGGTATTACACTGGAGTCAATATGGTTATCAACATTAATGTCAATGTGATTCTCATCTCTATCCATATTATTACTACTATTCCATTTTAACGGTATAGTTTCATCATCTGGATGCATAGATACATGAAGGTTATCATTTGGCTTGAAAGCTATACTTTTAATCTTTGCTTCACGATATTTCAAATTTTCATCAGTACTAATATTATTTTCTGTATCTTCATTGCCATCATTATCATTATCATTGATAATATTTGATTCATAGTCTGAATTTCTTTGAGTCAACATATGGAAACTTTTCTCTATTGGATTCATTTCTGAATCAGTGTTTCTTATTTGTTCAAAATCAAATAAACTGGTAGAAGAACTTTTGTTATTATAACTATTATTATTGGATTGTACCTTTGATTCATGTGAAGTTACAACAGTAGAAGTCTCTGAAGGTGCTGTTATTTGAATTTGGACATTGGTTACTATGGGGTTAGCATGTGTATTTGCATTGTAATTATTATTAGTGACATTATTATCAGTAATGTTATCAACACGTGAATTTGTATTTAACTCGTTTATGTTAGTTGCTTTGTTTCTCATAGCCACATTACATTGAACATCAGTACCATATCCTCTGGAATGTCTATTATGATCATTTGAATATAGGCTTTGATTAGAGCTCCCACCTTTATTGACCTCAAACCCAGCTCTCTCCAAAGCGGTCTTGTATGGGACTCGTGGATTCAGTTTGGGGAATGGCGACCCGTACATTCCATTATACATATTAAACCAGATAGATGATTCCCTGCTTTTACTGTGTAACGATCTTCTTCCTTGAATTGAGAGAGGAGGGCTTCTTGGCTTGCGCAGAGCTGTGGGTCTCTTTTGAAGGAATCCTTGACAATCTTCTATAAATAAATGTCAAAATTCGATATTTTTCGTCGCAAGTCTCAATTAAAAGATACACAGAGAAGAAGAGGCCACACACATACATAAATATCTGTACAGGTGTCGATGGATAGAAGAATACACAGGTTACGACATATTATTCTATCATTATTAAGTAGATTTAACCAGACTCATGGTTCCTTAAGAAAAATTGATATAAAGTCCTTTTAACTGGTTAGCACATATACGGCATATCCGCCTTCTAAATTAAGGTACACAAAATACATAGATAAGTACGCCAATAGTTTGAAAGATAGAGTCTACTAGGAACTATTCAACGTAACCATCTATTTCCTTTATTTTCTTACATTTACGTAAAGGAACGATACATATATATAAATATACATTTTTAATATTACTATTGCAACAATAATGCCTACTGCAAATAGTCTGGTGTTGTTTGGCAATTCCATCAATCGAGATGGTGAAATGACACAACATTTAATTGAACAATACTATGAATCTGTATTGAATAATAAATCGAGGGCTAAGAGGAGGAGCCACCATAGGTCTCTTCGTATTCCAATTGGGTATGGGCAACAGAAAAGCACAAGCAAGGATCAACCACCAAATAACAGCAATAGTAATAAAAATGATCATGGTGAACAAGGAAATGAAGAAGAAGAAGAAATAGAAGTAGAGATAGATTTAGATGAGGGCAGTAAAGATACAGAAACTTTTGAGATGGATATGGACACTGATATGGACATGGACCAGATTGAGCCCATCACATTTTGGTCTAAAATCAAATCACTTTGTTATAATATTTTTGTCGGAGATTACCAGAAGGATCTGCTTATCGCAAAACTACAATCACAAAGAAGACATTCTATGTCGTATGCAGAATGGAGGCAGTCTGCATTACGACTGGACACTTTAACAAATAAAATCAAATGGAAACATAAGTTGGAATGTGGCCTTTATGATTACCAATTGATTCAAAGTCTTTTGCATAAACTACAGAATGCAAGATTAAACGAGGATTATCATTATTTACTTTATTTAATAAGAACAAACTGGGTCAGAAATCTAGGGAATATGGGGAACGTTAACTTATATCGACATTCCTATACTGGGACCAAAAAACTTATTGATGAATATATTGATGAATCAAGAAGATGTATTGAAGCTCTAGTTAATAAATCAGATTTAGATGATGGATATTTGATGGGGATATTACAACAGACTAGACGAAATATTGGTCGTACTGCATTGGTGCTTAGTGGCGGTGGTACTTTTGGTTTATTTCACATAGGCGTTCTCTCCACATTATTTGAATTAGATTTATTACCCAGAGTTATTAGCGGGTCTAGTGCTGGTGCCATTGTGGCAAGTATATTATCTGTGCATCATAAAGAAGAGATTCCATCGCTACTACAAGAAATTTTGGGTATGGAATTTAACATATTTAAAGATGATAAAAGGAAAAGTGAAAGCGAAAACTTCTTGATCAAAATATCACGGTTTTTGAAAAATGGTACATGGTTTAATAATGAACATCTTGTTAATACAATGATCTCATTTCTAGGAGATTTAACCTTCAGAGAAGCCTATAACAGAACTGGTAAGATCCTAAATATTACAGTATCGCCAGCATCTTTATTTGAACAACCAAGGTTACTAAACAACCTGACCGCCCCCAATGTATTGATATGGTCAGCTGTTTGTGCATCGTGTTCATTACCTGGGATATTCCCATCTTCCCCACTATATGAAAAGGATCCTAAAACAGGTGAGACAAGGATATGGAATGGTTCAAGTTCTGTCAAATTTGTAGATGGATCTGTGGATAATGATTTACCAATATCAAGATTATCTGAGATGTTCAACGTTGATCACATTATTGCATGCCAGGTCAATATCCATGTGGTTCCATTTTTGAAATTATCTGTATCTTGTGTAGGTGGTGAAATTGAAGATGAATTTAATGCAAGATTAAGACAAAATTTGGGTAAAATGTATAATTTTTTGTCTAATGAAATAATCCACATTTTTGAAATGGGTAGTGAAATGGGTATAGCCACTAACACACTAACTAAACTAAGATCTGTTTTATCACAGCAATATTCTGGGGACGTTACTATTTTACCAGATATGGGAATGTTGTGGAGGATTAATGAATTATTATCAAATCCAACAAGGGATTTTTTGTTACGTGAGATTACAAATGGTGCTAGAGCTACATGGCCTAAAATATCTGTTATTGAAAATCATTGTGCACAAGAGTTTGCATTAGATAAAGCTATAACATTTTTAAAAGGGAAAATCATTGTTTCTTCTTCAATAAAGAATCCTTTACAATTCAGTGAATTCCCACTAATAAAAGCAAAACAAAATATAGGAAACGTACAGAAATGGAAGGAAGAAGGGGGTAAAGAAGAAAAAGAAGAAGAGGAAGATATGGAAGCAGTAGTAGAAAGATTAGTGTCAAGTTACAATAGTAATAACAACCTTGGAAAAAACCATAAAAATACTGTAAGGAGTCATGATATTTCTATCCAAGACACTATAGAATTATCTTTTAAAAATGCTACTAATGTATTAGATGATAATCTTTTAGAGACAGAATCACCAAACTCCTTACTATTGTTGAATGAAAATATTGCCAATAAGACCTTAGTGATAACTGATCCATTAACCGGTAAAGTTAAAATTGAAACCAATCCATCTTCGTCTTCCTCTGCTGTGTTAACCTCTTCATCGTTATCTAATAGCGTGACTGGTAGAAAGATTCGCCGTAAATCAGATTCTGGTATGGTTACCACCAGTGGATACTATTTCCAAGATCATAATATGAAACCATTTCAATTTACTGTTGCATCACCATCAACCGACAATATCCATGGTTATTCAAATATACATAATACTATAGGATCAAGTAAAAGGAGATCGCAACTTTACACAAAGGGAAGTACTGGCCATATTTTTTTCCCTATGGAAAAAAGATCATGGAACCATACAAACCCGAATAGCAATACTACTACTGCCACTGATACTAACAACCATAATAATAGAGTTACTAGTGCCGGCACGAATGCATTCATTTTCCAAACCGATAAACCATTATTGTGGTCCTCACCATCACCTTTATCTAACGAAGTGGTTCCTTTGAATTCTCCTAGACCCAAATACAAATATCGTCCCCATTTCAATTATAAGAGTAATATAATTAAATCTCAGTTTATTACAAGACCTAAATCGAATACTACTGGACAGGTGTTTTTAAGTACGAATGATTCCAAGGATAACATCGACAGCAGAATTGACAATGGGAACAAAAATGAAGATGATAATGTATGTAGACAAAGTCCATCATCATCGTCATCCACTTCTGTAAATCCATTTTTCCCTGGGATGATAGAGGGTGATTCACCCCGGCAATCGCGTAACGAATATAGACGATACAGTGTGGATATCAGTCCTGGAGGGAGAAGTACCATCACTCATTTGATAAGAAGACATCAACATAGCAGATCCATTGAATCACATGGTGATACTGGTAATGTTGAGAAATCTCCAGTATCGTCTACTGTTGACAAGGAGACAAACAAAACAAAAGACGATGTATCATCACCTTCTGCATTCATAAACTTGAATGAACAACACGAAAGCAAAGATGAGAACCTCAATGAAAACAGGACTAATAAAGAGTCAACAGTATCTATCACATCTTTTCCTCAGTCACCCTTTGAATCTCCGGAACATATGACATGATGATTATAAAGTCTGCGATTGATGATCAACCATCTCCATCTCCACT
The DNA here is from genome assembly GCA_030571675.1 of Arxiozyma telluris. NCBI lineage: Eukaryota > Fungi > Ascomycota > Saccharomycetes > Saccharomycetales > Saccharomycetaceae > Arxiozyma > Arxiozyma telluris. The sequence continues at coordinate 8,811 of JAJLYH010000124.1, forward strand.
TTCGCCGCCCCCCACCTGCATACACAATGGTACACTTATGCTGTCACCTAAAACATATATCTCCCTCCTGCCAACTTCCTCCATCCATCCATCTATCCATCCATCATTACCAGTGTATTATTAAGCAATAATAAATGTTTGTTTGGTATTTCTTCTAATCCCTCAAAGTGGAAAATTGGGAAAAAAAAATATAAAATTTAAACAGAACACTCAACAAAGAAAAATGGGCTTGATTAAAGTCTTTTGATAAAAAAACTCTAAGACAAGGAAGAGGTGGAGAAATGGAAGAGGCAAAGTACAGTATATCATAATTATATTCTAAATAACGAAAAGAAACTGCCAATTAAGGAATTAAACGATTTCTCTATTTGATTCTATTAAAATTTCATTGAACCAGTTACCATAAGTATGAGTACACTAGGAGTTTATGAAAATGTTCCCGGAGAGGGCAACGGGACTGATGGTGGAATGGACGATTTCAGTGAATCCATATTCAATGAATTAAATGATGACTTGGAAATGAGCCTGGAGAACGATAACCCTGATTTTCTAGATATGTATCATTTAACACCAAGACAGAGACTGATATATACAGTTAAAAAAGTGATTTATCATTTATCTAACCAATTTGTTGTATTATCTTTATGGCAACGAATTCTTATCATATTTACAACTTTATTATTTTTAATTCTAGGTATCATGTTTTTAATATTCCATAAGACTATTCTAAATATTCTAGTACAAACATCAAATAACCTAAAGGAGAAAACATCTACACAGTTTATCTTAGGGTTATTGATTTTTACTGTAGCTTTCCCACCTCTAATAGGTTTCTCATTTTTGTCGACAAGTACAGGTTTAATATATGGTGTATCTTTACACGGCTGGTTATTGTTGTCGATTAGTTCTGTCACTGGATGTATCGCCTCCTTCTACGTGTTCCAAAACATACTAAGGTCAAAAGCACAGAAGTTGATTCATTCAAATAAAAGGTTCGAAGCGTTTGCTTCTATTCTTCAAGAGGACAACAGTTATTTGATACTTGCTTTATTCAGACTATGTCCATTCCCTTACTCTTTAACTAATGGAGCCATTGCTGGTGTCTATGGTGTCTCATTAAAAAATTTCGCTATTGCCAACTTAATTACAACCCCAAAAATGTTTATGTATCTATTCATTGGATCTCGTATTAAGAACCTTGGAGAAACTAAATCGACTAGTGAAAAGATGTTTGATCTGTTTTCTATCTTATTTACTCTGGTAGTCCTATTCTTTACTGCTTGGTTGTTGTACTTCAAGACTCAGAGTAAGTATCGTGAATTGATTAACAAACGAAACCAAGAACAACCATCTATATCTTCTGAAGTCCCCGATCCTGTTTCATTTGAATTGTGAATGACGAACGTCATGATATTTCTTCATAAATTTCTATACACACATACATATATATATACATGTACATATATATATAGACATATACATATATATATTTATCTGTATATAATTATAGTTTAAACGTAAAACAATCGTGGCCAAATAAGAACTTCCATATGATATCATGAACACTTATTTTTTTTTTCCTTAAAGGTAGATGTACCCAACTTTCACACCTACAATCATCAACACAAAAATCCCCACTTTCTAGTCCACCTACACTCACAACAAGTACCCGCATCTACCTGGACTAGAAAAGCCACATGTTATCGAGAATTTTAACTGAGTTACCAAAATCCACCTTTAAGACTCCTTTACCGATAATTCCACTTACAAAATCATCAAGTCTTCAAAAGTTTATCTCAAGAAACGGAATATGTCTCTATCACACCAGAAGAAGAGAAAACTACAACAATCAGAAACTGCATTATAACATTTATAATCAATACCAAAACCAATACTCTTACAAAAGATTTAACAGTAACCCTCAACAGAATGGCAGGACGCTATGGAAAACGTTAAATGATCCCTCCAGTAGAAAATACCTTTATATTATGCTTGGTGGTGGATCTTTATTCTATTTGACTCATTTGGAAGAAGCCCCCGTGTCATCTAGAAGAAGATTTATTTGGATCCCAAGATCTATTGAATTAGCCATAGGAAAATGTTCATATGATTCTATCCTTAATGAGACAAGACACAGTATCCTTCCCTCGAACCATCCAGTGACTAGAAAAGTGGAGAGAATTTTTATCAAGATCGTTGAGACAGCAGCAATGGATCCTTCAGTAGATAAGACTCTGATAGATGGCATAGATTGGAAGATCCATGTAGTCAATGACCCCAGAGCACCTCCTAATGCATTTGTTTTACCTGGTGGAAAGGTATTTGTATTCAGTAGTATCCTAGGGATTTGTCAAAACGATGACGGAATCGCCACGGTTTTATCACACGAATTTGCGCATCAGTTGGCTAGACACACTGCTGAGTCCTTATCAAAGGCACCCCTCTATCTAATGATCAACTTGTTACTGTACTCTATTACTGGTATCCAAGGCGTTAATGGGTTATTAACTGATGCGTTATTAAAGATGCCTGCTTCAAGACAAATGGAGACAGAAGCCGATTATATTGGATTAATGATTATGGCCAGAGCATGCTTCAACCCCAACGAAGCCGTAAGAGTATGGGAGAGAATGGCTGCTTTTGAAAGACAAGTTATAGGTGAAGGTTCTTCTTTTGAATTCCTGTCAACTCATCCTGCTAGTGAGAAGAGAATTCAGAATATGATGAGCTGGTCTAATAAAGCAAATGCTCTTTATGAACAATCTGAATGTAATAGCTATTCAAGTTTTTACAAACCTTTTCAAGATATGTTTATGAGTCCATCCTCAGGTACAGGTTTCTTTTAACGCATTCTTATAAGGTCTTAAATTGTACAAGAACAATGTATATATATATATATATATATATTCAATAATGCATGTCAATATAATATCTATATATCAAAGTGGTCTTTTTCTTCTCTTTAAGCCAATCGTTACCATGTTACTTTGATTATTTCTATTGGTTCGTACTTCAATAAATTTGGAACTTGATTCATTATTCAGTTCTTTATGTAATTGTTCAATTATTCTTCCTCTTCTAGTTAAACACTGTTTGATTCTTTCATCAATCATATTATCAAACTTGTTTTCGTCTGCATTCGCCTCAAAAGTACCCTTGGAACTAAATAATGTTATATTATTGTCCGCATCATATGCTGACACTTTCTTAATATCATATATCAGAGGTCCAAACTCCATCAACCAAAATGGATTCACTGCAGTGGCACAACACATGTACTCCTTCGTTGTCATCAACAGTTCATGATATATAACATAATTAGGAGGATCATCAACTCCAAATAACACACTCGTAGGGTGTAATTCAACTTTCATACCGGTCCTCAAATTTACATACCTCTTTAAACCAGTCACTTTAGATGCTTGGTGAGCAAACGCAGAGCATATACATTTTCTTACAATATCCCAATTTGTACCTGATGAGATTATAGGTATCCTGTTCTTTTTCATGATTTTAATCAACTGATTTCGAATCTCTCGTGCCTTGACTAACGATCTAAATATTAAAAAATGTTTTTCACACCATTTTGATGAAAATTGATTTGATACCCATTGGTTATAAACATTCAACAAAGTAAGATGATCTGACATAGGTACCACAAATCTTTCCCTGGCGGAATCAGATTCCTTTTCACGTTCCTTTGGCCTATGAAACACTTGTGGGACTGATAGCATAGATACAATGGTGATTAGTTCTTCACTACATTGATTCTTGGATGCAACAATTAAAGCTTTTGATAAAGTAACTTGTAAAGGGAATTGTGCCATCTGTTTCCCCAAACTGGTCAAATCCCCACAGTTATCAATTGCTCCCAAAAACCATAATTCATACATCGATTCCAATAAAGTTTGTAAAGGTGGTTTATCCAGAAATGGGAAATTAATACAATCTTTAACTCCCAATGATTTCAATAAAAGTAATGTATTTGTAAGACTTGTCCTTTGTATTTCTGGAATAGGTTGAACATACATGTCCTCCTCCGCCGTCTCTTCAGTATACAATCTGTAAGCTATCCCTGGTCCCGTACGCCCAGCTCTACCAGATCTCTGATTAGCATTAGCTAACGATATTGGTGTTACCATTAAACTATCCAGACCAATTCTCGGATTAAACACTTTTAATTTCGAGTAACCGCAATCGATAACATACCTGATACCATCAATAGTCAAAGAGGTTTCTGCTATATTAGTAGACACCACAATTTTTCTTTTAGACGGCTCTAATTTATGAAATATTCTATTTTGTAATTCAGGTGATAATGCAGAATATATTGGATAAATCTCTATATCATTAATGTCTTCAAAATTATCAATACCATTTTTTTTGGAATAAACCTCAATTAATTTCTCCTTAATTGAATCACAGGTAATCTCTATATCTTCTTGACCAGTCATGAAAATCAAGATATCGCCACTTGAGATAGGAGTTTGTAAATGAATTCTTACTGCCTCTATGACAGCTGCCTCTACATAATCATCTATAGATGTCTTAGAATAATTGATTTGTACAGGGTATGTTCTACCCGGAATAGTAAACTGAGGGGCATTGCCAAAAAACTTTGAAAATTTTGTCGCATTCATTGTCGCTGAAGTGATAATCAATTTAATATCTTTCCTTTTAGTCAATAAATTCTTAAACATTCCTAACAGCACATCTGTATTTAACGATCTTTCATGGGCCTCATCAATTATAATACAGTTATATTTTGTTAAGAATGGGTCCAATAAAAATTCACGCAACAGTATACCATCAGTCATAAATTTTATCTTAGTATCTGGAGAAGTCATATCTTCAAATCTAATGGAATAGCCTACAGTGTCTCCTAAGTTTGTATTCATCTCTACTGCAATACGTTTAGCTACAGACATGGCAGCAACACGTCTAGGTTGTGTAATTCCAATCATCATTGAATTAGAATTTCCCTTATTGTCAGCATTACTATCATCGATACTATGGTTATTATTTTGGCAAAACCCTGCTTCATACAATATTTGTGGCAGTTGAGTAGTTTTACCAGACCCAGTCTCACCTATAACAATCACTACTTGATTAGACAATACCATAGAGATTAAAGTGTCTTTTACTCTATATGCAGGCAAACTAAATCTTTGATTTTGTATCTCTTCTGGACTTTGAATATATTTTTTATTGTTTTGTGAATTCGTGTCTTCACTGGTCATTTCAGTCTTGATATTGCCGTCAATACCCAAAATAGCGCCCATTACTGTATTAGCTAACTGAGCGTTTTGATTATTTTTATTTTTTTGTTCTTTAGTCAACCTTTTAAGGTTAACCAAATGACTACCCTTTTTTGCCATTTGAGAGAAAGTACTATTAGGATTTTTAAAAGGATTAATGATCCCCATATGAGATGCATCCGAGATTGAACCAACGATAGCAGCATTAGAAATTTTATACTTTTCACAATAATTCAATAAAAAAGATGGCAACCAATCTTTCTTTCTATCAATAGATACGGGGTATAATTGAACATTCGAATAATCATTTTGAACATCTTTTGATAAGTCGTTAAAACGATAACAATAATAGTCTTGTACATTCTGTTCTTTATTCTTCTTTTTATCTGTGTCATTTATATTGAAATGTTTATTTGAAGAGATGACCGGCACCTCAGGAGAGGATTTAATAAATGGATTCGCAGACACAACATATTTTGTATTTGAACTTATATTTATATTTGAATTTGAAGATGAATACTCTTTTAATTTTGAAGCTGTAGACTTATCTAACTTCTTAAAAATTATTCTTTTTGGATTAGATTTTTCCACATTAAGATTTCGTTTCTTGACTAAATAATCAAGATTATCCTCCTCTTCATCTCCCTCCTCATCCTCATTATCGAATGAAAGTACAACCAATCTTTTTCTTTTTCCTTTTATATCTGAAACAGTGGTATCTGGCTTAGCTGGTTCAATACTACTATTACTACTGCTACTACCATCACTACCACTCCTAGCATCGCAAAGTTTTGAATATAACTTTTTGAAAAACGTCAGGCGATCAACACCATCCCTTAACTTAAGTACAACAGAAATAGCATTATAAAAATCATCGAATGTTTTTTTAGTAATGGCCAACCTTTGTATGATTTTAAATAAATTTGGCGTTATTGAGCTTGATGAATGGGCTTGAATCCATTTAGACAAATCATTATCCATGACTCAGTACAAATACAGTTCACCACTCTAATAACAACACCAAACTTTTAAATACAGAGAACGTACTCCCTACTTACCTATTTGTTTATCTATTTGTCTATTTTTCTTGTTGTTGTTGTTGTTGTTGCTGATGTTGTGTATACCAGAGAAAAGAACGGCGGCTACTTCATTGCATCTAAAGGATACGAAATATGCTGTTATATATATATAAATAGCTGTTTTCAGAACGAAGTTTTAGAGAAAGATCCATAGAAACCCTAGGGTTAAAAAGCCCTAAAAACATAAAAAAAAGGAAAAAAGGAAAAAAAGGAAAAAAAGGAAAAAAAATTCCCCAAACCCTAAAAATCACATGACCAACCATAAACCCGTAAATGCCGCAAACGGAATTAAACAACCCGTCGCAAGGCTGTTTAACCCTCAAAATGCCCGCCTCGGCCTTCCGTTTGTTTCTTTTTTGTCCTGTTTGTCTTTGTTGTTTTTTGTTTGGAGGAGAAAAGAAGGAGAGAAGGAGCAAAGAGATGAAATGAATCCTGTGGCTGGATAGCGATTAGACAGGTAGAACCTTCAAGAAGGATAGAGTACTCTACCACTTTTGAACGTGTTTTGCTGCTCATATAGAGGGAGGTAGTCGTTTTTCATAAGTAAACACAATACACACCCAGCCCACATAATACATATATATATATATATATATATATATATATATATATTTAGATATAGACATATGATTCGTTCTAACTTTCTAAGGACCTCTTTTTTCATCAGGGGATTCCAAACAAATTCCATTTTGTGTAAAAACGCCCCAGAGGCTACTGGCCCCAGTGAATTACCTAAAATAAATGGTCAACCAACCATATATAACAAGAATAGGTCTACGTCTAACGTAAATGGGTACCGCAGGGCTAAATTTGAACCAGGCTTCTATTTACAAAAATCACAATCTTCACCAACGGGGTCCATCCACAGTGAAACTATCCCATTGAGTTTCTTACCTAAAGATGATCCAAGACGTCAGTTTGTTATCCCACATTTAAAGAATAGCGACAAGGCTTTAGGTGATCACAGGTCACCCGAAGTTTTAACTGGTAGGAATGCGGCGTTGAACCATGTGAAAAGTTATCATTTGACTCCTGAAAAGGTAAACGAAATTATTAGATTGAGAAATTCAGATCCAAATAAATATACAAGATCTGTACTCGCTAAACAGTTCGGTGTGTCACGTTTGTTTATATCATTGGTGGCCAGTGCATCAAAGAACAGAGTAGAAGAAATGAACCAAAGATTGAATATCATTCAATCTAGATGGGGCAAAGCAAGAAAGCAAGCTCGTATGGAACGTGCAAAGAGACATCAGACATGGTATCGTGATTTATAGAGATCCACACAAGTATCAAGACAAAATAATATCCCCTTCCCTTTCCTCTCATCTCCACTTCCATTATATTGCACTACTTGAACATGATAATATCCACCATCAAACAACAAAAGTTCCATCCTGTATATATTAATATATATATCGATTGTAGATAAACGATAGTAATAACAGTTTATAATACTACCTAACTCTCTCAATTCGTCCACTGCATTTGACCATATGACTAATCGATGTTACTAATCCATGGAATCCCCTCCTCTTTGAAACACCCAAACCTCGCACCCATAGTTTGAAAATAAAAATAAAAAAAGAAAATATCTGCAAATAAAATATATGACAAATACACATTCCCATATGGGAATAGAAGCGTAAATATATATAAGTAGTGTGTGAGGTTAACACTAGTACGATACTTTCCTGAAGTAATATCTATTTAGTAACGTGTATATACCAGTTAGCAGAGAAATCAATCATACACGCATAATCATAAACCGCTGCCTCCTTCCTTCTTTTTCTTTTTTTTTTACGCAATGTCACATTACGATGAAGATGATTATTATGACGAACAAGATGATTTGCCTGAGTTTCAAGATGAAGGTGAATTAGATGACTATTTAAATGACGAGGAATACAATTTAATGAATGAGATTTTACCTCAATTGAAAAAAGATATGGCAGAGCACCATGGCTGGACCACTTTTGACTTAAAATTATCACTCCTAGATACCGATTTTAATATTGATGACACTCTACATGATTTAAAGAAAAGATTTAAAAGAAAGAAGAAACAGCTTGATTCTAGTATCGACAATTCAATGTCAAATTTGAAGATTGACACAAATACACATCCACCAAAACAAACAAAGAAACTGACCTCTCAACCCAAGACCGATGATGATATAATATTCTTGTCAGATACCGAAGATTCCAATGCTTTTTCTTCTTTAAACCAATGGGTTAAAGATGATAAACTTGAAGAAAAATTTATTAAACCATATAAAAGAATCCTTGAACCAACAAAGCCAAGAAACCCTGTCGATTTGAAAAAGTATTTGCAGTCCCCTACCTTTAAACCTCATTTGAGTTTTGTTGTATTAGGTCATGTAGATGCAGGTAAATCAACCTTGATGGGTAGATTATTATATGATATCGGTGCAGTTGATCAAAATAAGATTAGAAAACTGAAAAAGGAGAGTGAGCAGATCGGTAAAGGCTCATTCCATTTAGCTTGGGTTATGGATCAAACTGTAGAAGAAAGAGAACGTGGTGTCACTGTGTCCATATGTACCAGTGATTTTAGTACCTCCAATGTGGACTTCACTATTGTCGATGCGCCAGGTCACAGAGACTTTGTGCCAAATGCAATCGCAGGTGTTTCTCAAGCAGATGTCGCTATATTGACAATTGATTGTGGCACCAACGCATTCGAATCTGGTTTTAACCTTGATGGCCAGACCAAAGAACATACTTTGTTAGCACGTTCAATGAATATCGGTACCATCATTGTCGCAATGAATAAGATGGACAGTGTTAAATGGTCATCAGAAAGATTTTATGAGATTCAAACCGAGCTATCCAGTTATTTCGAACAGATTGGCTATCAAAAAGATCAGATTAAATGGGTACCATTAAGTGGTTACTCTGGTGAAGGTGTATATAAGATACCGTATCCATGCGAACAAGATTGGTACAAAGGTCCGTCTTTGGTAGATACTTTAGAAGAAGTTGCTAAGGCCAATTATAGCCATTTAAATGATTTAGATTCGTTCTGTAAAGAGATTAAAGAAAATCCTTTTCTATTCTCCATCCTTGAGGTGACAACCACAAAGAAGCATGATGAATCAATACTATCTGGTAGAGTTGAATCTGGATCAATTCAACCAGGTGAAACAATCACTGTGTATCCATCTGAACAAAGTTGTCTAGTTGACAAGATTCTTTCTGGTAGAGAGAAGGCTTCCAAAGATATCGCTTTGAAAGGAGATTTTGTAACATTAAAATTACGCCACTCCCATCCAAAGGATATTGAAAATGGTGACTTGTGTTCATCTGTTGACTATCAGGTTAAATCTTCTAGAAGATTCAAAATTAGATTGAGCACATTCCATATGAATCGTCCATTGTTACCAGGTACCTCAATTATGTTGTTTAGAGGTGTCTATGAAGAACCTGCAAGAATCAATAAATTGATCTCTTTAGTCGATCCAAGAGTTCCAACCAAAATATTGAAGAAGAGAGTCAAACATTTACCATCAAACCAAACTGCAATTGTCGAAATTGAATTAACCGAACGAAGAAGATGGATCCCACTAGTTACTATTGATGATAATAAGCATATTGGTAGAGTTATTCTTAGAAAAGATGGTCGCTCTATTGGTACTGGTGTAATATTAGATATTGAATAATCTAATTAAATACAAAAAAAGATCTAATTAATTAATTTGTTAATTAATCTTATGTATATATGATTGTTTGATTTCAGTTTATATAATCTACAACCAGAATGAAGATTGCCATTAATATAGCTACGTATGTAATCATCTTCGCAGATTTGCTTGCAGTACGTTGTGCCTTCTTCAACTGTATATTCCCCTTAAGTATATTAGATTCAATCTGTCCTTGATTGTCTAACATATTATCAATATTTTGTGATTGTACTTGTAAATGCTGTGATAACTCTGTTTGTAACGACATGATATCTAAGATGGTATCATTGATCTTTTTGACATTTGCTAACTGATCATCTTTAGCTTTTAACAATTCTTCATGTTCTAATTGTAACATCTGTATTTGTTCTTGGGTTAACTTTGAAATAGTATCTTCATAAAGTTTCACTTCATCTTGAACGGTTTCCACATATTGATGTTGATTTGATGTTTCTATAGAGAGTGGATTATTATTATAAATCATATCTGATGATGCCTCAAGTTTAGGTTGTATCTCTGCATTGAAATCTAGTGTATCAAATTTTTGTTTATTAAATAACCTTTCCTGTTGCACCTGAAGAAACCTGGATGATATTGATTTAATAATTACATTAATAGAATTCAAAACACCACTTCTATATTGATTGTTAGTCTTACAATATTGTGCTAAAAGAGCATGTTGTGTTGAATACATAAATTTTGTCATTAAAAGATGACTCTTTGGTGATATATATTGGTCTTCTATTAATCTTACCCTTTCATTTTCGTACGTCTCTAGTTGTTTAAATTTAGTCACATATTTTTGTAATAATAATCTGAATTCTGTATCAAAATTATCTTTATCTTGATCTGTCATTCTTACTACATTTTTTCCATTTTTCCCATAACTAATGTTATTACTGATATTATCATTGATATCACTGTAATAAGATGGCGTAACTTCATTTAATACACGAGACAATTCTCTCAAACAATAAAATAAATCCTTACATTCTGAAACAAAAGTATCCTTCACAACTAAAGATTCAAACTTATCCCACTTATTATCACGTTTACGTATACTGTTTGCTGATTCTTCTCTTTCAACAGGATCAGTATTATCTTCTATAATTTGTACATATCTTTGGAATAATTTGGTTAAATCAGGCATCTGACAATGTAATTCTGGGTCTGCTCTCACTACTTGGATCCAAAATAACAATAAACTAATAATAATAAAAGGAAACTTAAAATTGCAAAGTGGTTAACAAATATAAAAGCAATTTAAAGGTAATTACCACTTTACTTGTATTATCATCCACAGTATATCCTTATAGTTTTCAATGTTTATGAATATGTTTGTAAAAATCTGTTAAAATTCGGGTAAAGGATCATCTCACATATATAAAGCTTCTTAAAATATGAAGAAGATATTTAATCGTACGTAATAATAACAAACAATTCTTGGAGATAGAGTTTAAATAGTAATATCTTAACCCTAATTGAAAAATTGGGGAATTCAGGAAGCTGTTTTCCAAAAAACAAACTTTTCTATTAGGGTATACTTCCAGTGTTTTAAGGTTTTACCTATAAGGTTTTTTAAAAACCTAGGTTTTGGTAAATTAAATGTCTGGGCGTTGCCAAGTGACGCGTCAACAAATAATAACGAAGTGGAAACGCGTAAATCATTGACATGAAATAAAAAAAAAGAGTAATAAATGAATAAAGTACATTGGAATTATTTAATAAATAATGGTTTATAGTGTTCAAGCAAATCCAAGACATCTTAGCCCTCCATTTCTTCTACTGTATTCTCTAAAAAGTAAAGCAAAAAAGACAAGTGTCACATTATACATCGATATATTGGTTAGTCTCTTTCGAAAACAGCAAAAATGTCAAGTAATAAAGAAGAAGATCAATATTTAGAACTATGTCAAAGAATTATCGAAGAAGGTGAGTTCAGACCTGATAGAACTGGAACAGGTACCTACAGTTTATTTGCCCCACCTCAATTAAGATTCGACTTAAGTGATGGTAAATTCCCTCTACTGACTACCAAAAAAGTCTTTACTAAAGGTATTATCTTAGAATTACTATGGTTTATAGCTGGCTGCACAGACGGTAATAAATTAAGTGAACAGGGTGTCAGAATTTGGGAAGGTAATGGCTCCAGAGAATATCTAGATAAATTAGGGCTTAAAGATAGAAGAGTGGGCGACTTGGGTCCAATTTATGGGTTTCAATGGAGACATTTCGGTGCCAAATATAAGACATGTGATGATGATTATTCTGGACAAGGTGTTGATCAATTGAAAGATGTTATTTGGAAATTGAAAAATAATCCATATGACAGAAGAATTATTATGAGTGCATGGAATCCACCTGATTTTCCACAGATGGCTTTACCACCATGTCACGTCTTTTCACAATTCTATGTCAACTTCCCTAAGGACCCTAACAAGAAACCAAGATTATCTTGTTTATTATATCAAAGATCTTGTGATATGGGTCTTGGTGTGCCATTCAATATTGCATCCTATGCATTATTAACCATCATGATTGCACACATAACAGATATGGAACCTGGTGAATTTATACATACTATGGGGGATGCACATGTTTATAGAGATCATATTGATGCATTGAAAGAACAAATAAAAAGAGAGCCAAGACCATTTCCAACTTTAAAGATTAATAGGAAAGTAGATTCTATTGATGATTTCAAGTTTGAAGATTTTGAAATCTGTGATTATAACCCACATCCTAGAATTCAGATGGCAATGAGTGTATAAATTACTCATATAAAGAAATACTGTTTACTCATATACATTTGAACTGTTTTATGCCAAATACACAAATATACATACATGGGTAAATATACATATATATTTGTATGAGAATTACAATATCTATTTAGTGTAATCAATCTCATTCGTTAAGTAATTAATCACGCAGTGATTTCCAGTAGATAAATTAGCAGCTGCTATTACATCTTGCAATTTGGTTTCACTCACTTGTTGAGATAGAGTTTCTGTTTCTTGAGTTATTATTTGTTTAATACTATCAATATCATCATTCAAATATTTACCATATAAATTTCTTAATAAATCATTGTTTACCAAAAATTGATCTGTAAGCATCGAAATATGAGGTAGTGGATAGTCATGTTCAAATAATCTTTCCGCAAAAAACCTTTCCAAAATTTTGTACAGTATGGTTTCCTTTATGTCAATACATGTGTTGTTCTGATCTAAATCTAGCAGGATACATCTCCTCCAAATTATGGATACCAGGTATTTCTTAATCTCATATTCAATCAAGTCAACATTAAAACTTAACAATTTCAATGCACAGTAGATATTGTCTGGATCTGTCAAGATACTATACATTTCAATTGTTTCGTTAAATGATATTGTTTTATTAGCCATCAACAATACTTTTAATTTATTGAAAAATGTTTCCATTGGGGTGCCTACAAACCTAGCACTTAATTTAATCTGATCTTGCTTTATTCTGTTAATAAATTCCACTTCAGCATCTAACAGATCTAAATTACACTGAATTTGTTGTAACTTTCTAACGTCAAACTGTTTCTTATCTTGTTGTCCCTTCTCATCTTCTTGTTCCACAAGACATGCCAATTTAGCTACATTTAGATGAAATTGGTTTTCTGTAATATCTTGATGTAACAATGGCAAATCAAATAATGTTTTTGATGCATCTGAATATCTTTGGTCAATAATATCTTGAATCCATGAAATAGAACCATATCTGGGTGAATTATCTTGAAAGAATCTGATTAGATTATCATGCTGCCCAGGGAATCTATAAAATAATTCGGACAATTTATGATTATTGGCATAATATTCAAATAATGTGGCAGCAAAAGACATTTGGAATTTTTGGAAGTATCTGTTATATAGATCAAGAACCTGTGGCTGGTCAGCAGGCAATGTCTCTAACGTGTGTACCAATGATTCTAAATCTTTATAGAATTCAGTGATTTCAATCGATTGGGATTGATATCCAAATTCGCAAAGAATATTATTCCAGTCAATGTGGTTGTCAATATATAGTTTATTCATTGATACAATCTCTTCTGATTTAAGTTCATCAACATTTGTAATACTTGATTGATTAGCCCATAGTCTAACTTGATTGAAGCAGTAATATAAGATCTTCAATAATGTTAAAAATTGTTCCTTTGTATCTTCCGAAATAATTTCTATGTTTTCGTTTTTGAATTGGAACTTGTATTCGAAAACGATACCATTAATCTTAGTTAAATTAGACAGAGTAATAAACCATGGTAATCTATCTGGATTCATCTGTTTAGGATCAAGATTCATCTTACCATAACGTATGACGTTTTCACCTTCTTCTAAAACTGCTTCGTATAGACATGAATTAATCATCTGGATTATCTTTGATTTAAATTCAATAGGTTGTAAGTTTGTTACAATATTATGTAGGAAATCATTGAAAACTTTAGGATATTGTAGTATCTTAGATATAATCAATTCATCTATTCTTAAATTATTTTGCTTTAATACATTGTCCCAGACCGTTTGCAAGTTTTCGTTATTATCGTTTAAAAATTGATATAGTCTTAAACAACTGTTCATAATTTCAAAATTTTCAATTAACCATAATTTAAAAGTGACTGAAATATTGTTATTAAAATTTAATTCAGTAAACCTTAAAAGGTTTTTAAAATAATTTATTCTGGTTGATAGATGCTGCTGTAGATTTGTTGTATATTTGGGGATATATTTACCAGTTGACTGAATGATCTCTAATGCAGACAATTTTAAGTCATTTTCTATGGATCTTGTGTCAAGTGTAATATTATTTGGTAAATTAAACTCTATTGGATTTATCATTTCCAACTGAGTGTCTCTATCAAAAAAATATATGGCTTGATCTATATGACTCTTAATAAATCTTACTTCTTCTGCACTAGTTTCTAGACTCAAATTATCCTTCAATGTAAGTGAAATAATACCACCAAGACCTTTACTCAATAAGTATATTTTTTGGGATGTATAACCAAATCCAAAGATATCCACAGAGTCCTTAAAGGAAATCACATCTTCCCATTTTCTTTTTAATGTAAATGAAACATCTAATTGTGAACTTACTTGAGTTAATACCATAGCATTATGGAATAATACAACCACGTTAACAATTTTTGGTGTTTCAGTTATAGAACTCTCAAGCGAATCATTTGATAAGTTTGGAATAATAAGTTTTGGGAATGTAATGAAGGGTGATTGATTTAATGGCGAGCTGTAAGTGTTTAACCTGTACGTAGATATAATATTGAAATTGTTAGCTTGTTCATCAAAGACCAATGTGGATAAAATGTAGAATACTTCATCTGGAGAATTAGATATAGATGACAAAACAATATGGGTTAAATAGTTATCATCATTTTTATTATTATTATTATGTGAAATTGGATGGGAATCTAAGATTTGTAAAGATGAGATTGCAAAAGGGTATAAATCTTGTAAGGATTCCAAAATTTGGTTATAAATATTGGTGTCAATTCTCTTAAAACAATTAGAGCTAACAGATAATTGCCATATCTGGAATTCCCCCCTTCTAGTGGTAATGTATAGCAATCTGTCACCTTTCCCTACAATTGGACCATTTTTCAATGACACTACATCGTAGGGTTTATTTCTATTATTATTATTATTATTATTATTATTATTATTATTATTATTATTATTACCATTATTAATGTTAACTGAATCATTATCTCTTGGGCCAAATAAACTTGAGAAGAAATTTCTTTGTGATTTAATTAATTGTTGTTTCAATTGAATCCTTGGATGGCCCATTGAATCCCTTATAGTAACGAATAGAACTCTACCATAGGATGTAGCTAAGACAATCCCACTTGGTTCAACACTGATTGCTGAAGTGATAAATTCATTAGAATTGGAGAATTTTAAGTCTAGTACGTGTGCCATATTCTGAGACAATTGAAAATACAAATTATTTATAGAGGACAAGTCCTCATAAAAGAGGATCTTGCCTGATTGTCTATAGATGATACAGATACCCCAGCAGCTGTTGTCTGTATCCAATGTATCCATTGTAGCCGGCCAAGTTAGTAAACAGATAGGAGGAGTTTCATTTTGATCGTTAGTCAAATTCAAAGGAAGCTTATTATATGCAGATTGTTTCCATTCATGATAATTCCAAATATATAAATGTTCATTGTCGTTAATCATCGCTTTACCTGAAAAGGAATCGACAAACCCTGTCAATCCAGATTCTCCTCCCAGTACAGTCAAAAGATCTAATTTTACACTTTCTACTGAATATTTTTCATTCTCAGTCAATAAATTAGGTTCAATCATACGGTCGATAACAGTTACTTTAGAATTATTAAAAGTTGAATCGACTGATTCGCCACTGCTATTGTTGTTTATCTCATTATTAATAATACTATCATCAGTATTGTCTAGTAAAGAAGCGACTTCTTTTCTCAATTTAAAAAACGGACGACTACTCTCAGTAATATCAGACATCCTTGAGACCTCGAGCAATTATCTCTAATGATTATTTATAACTGTTTTAGATATAAGGACAGAGATACAGGGGATATCGTTAATCTATAATAGATACATAAGTGTTCTCTTATAAAACCGCCATCTCTCTTTTTCTACAAGAATAAATTAAAAAGAAACAAACAAATAAATTAAAAAAAAAAAAAATTAAAAGACAGAAAGAAATTAAAACTTTGCTGTACAAGTATCACTTACTACGGAGGGCTTCTGTATATAGAATCTTAGTCTCACAACTGTAATAATGATAAAAGAAGGAACCATACAGTATAGGAAGCCACTTTGATAAGGGAAGTAAGATTATTGAAAGAAGTACCATTGGATGATATAGGTGAAGAGTTTTTATCATAACAATCATGTGTGTGCTAGACTATTCTAAATTTATACATGTAAAAATATATGGATTTAGATATATACGTATACATGGATAAGGTATGCGATGGGAAAAGAAAAAAAAAAAAGAAAAAACATGTGAATCGAGTGGTCGGGCGGGTGAGTGAGTGAGTGAGTTATTGAGAAGGCAAAATAATGCGTTATACCTACTGTTTTTTAGCGTTACGATTATCTATGAGTCTCAGCATGTTTCTGATTAACATTGCAATAGTAACTTTGCCTGTCATTGGCACGTATAAAGAAGCTTTAGTCTTGACATCGTCATTAAAATTTTTAAAGGATGAAAAGTTTATACAAGCAGCACCTTCTTTCACGTATTCAGTAGGGAACTGATAGCTTTCAGATGGAACCCCGGTAATGATGATATCTGCCTCTTGTGACAGTTTCTTTAGCAACTCCTCTGAATAATCGCCTAAATCTTCTACACGATGTTTTGAGTATTTCAAACCTGAACCACGAGTAAATTTCTGTATATTGTTGATGTCTACAGAATACACGGTGGCACCATCGTTGGCTAGCAATGCAGCCAGGGGTCTACCGACGATCTCTGATCTATTAACAACGACACATTTCTTACCATAGAGATGGTTACCGTCAGGAAGAAGGGTATTGTACAATTTCAAATATTCTAAGATTTTCACGATAGCCAAAGGAGTGCATGGCAAGATAGACTTCAACTGTTTCTCTTTATCCAGATATCTAATGTTGTGGTACATGTTTTGGTAGTATAGATGGTTTAAACCTTCGACGTCCTTTTCAGGAGATACAATCTGTTGCAAATATTGGTCTTGTGCATTACCAAAGACAGGGAAGTATATTATGATGCCGTCTACTTGATCATCGTCGTTAGCAGCCAAGATACCTTCTTCGAGTCTATCCTTGTCGTCGAACTTGCGCAATTCGAATCTTACACCTAGCGATTCGGCACTCTTACCTGTCCAACGGGCATACATTTCGGCTGCAGGATCTTGATTGGCCAAAAACCCGACCAACAATGGACCATTTGGATGAGAAGTGCTTTTCAACTGGGTGATCTTATCTTGAATCTCTTGTGTATAAACCTTTGCAATAGTAGAGGCTAAGACGGTTCTACCAGGCTTAGGAACTATAGATGGATCGGTGTTATCATTATTTTCGGTAACAGAAGACATAGTAGTGTGTTGCTTTATCTAGGGGTGGAGGGGTGGAGGGCACGATACTAGTGGGAAGGTATATATAGTTGTAGAATGTATATATGCGTGAGTATGGTTTGATTGATGTAGCCAGGGGCTAAACGGTGGAATATGAACGGTGAAAAAAAAGATAAAAAAAGAAAAACAAGAGCTCTCTATACTCAACCCAAGATAGTTGGACATATTGGACACCTAGATATCACCTATATATATATATATATATAGATTTAGATATTTATGCTACAACCTCATCGCTTTTTCAACACAGCATGGCATTACTTGACAGACGCACACACAAAAAAAAAAAGTAAAAATAAAAAAGAAACCATACAAAGCGATTTTCTCGAAGAGTCTGATTATCAAAATAAAAGTAGAAAATAGGCAGAAAATGGAAAGAGGAAGCCCCCCGAATTTGACTCTGGTCGGCGCCCGGCGTTTGCCGTCGAGATGACTCCCCCCCACGGCTCCGCGGGGGCACGCCGGAGTCAGAATTTCAACAAAAAAAAAAATTGCCAGAGTCACGACAAAACTCTACCCCCCCCCTAAAAAAATAAAAAATAAAAAATGAAATAAAAAACTAAAGTATACCTTGTCGGATTGCCGTATATATGCAAAACGTTCTGTTACAATTAACAAGGTTTGGGAACAAGAACATATTCATTATTTATTTTTATATATTTGACTAATAGATTCAAAACTAAAGTGTATTATCCAAACATCTGTCAGGAATGTGACTTTTCGCTCTATACACAAACCGTATTTCTCTTTTACAGATCACAACATCTGGTTTAAACGCAGGAACGTTTCGATGTTTAAAAACTGACTATTGGACAACGACTTCTTTATTACATAGATATAGGCTGTAATGGCACCGTGCCTATATCAAGATCAATGACTTTCTGCGTTAAGTATTTCAATTTAGTAGTAATTTAACCGCACACGTTGTTCTCACAATGGTATATCTTTTGAGACTTTCCGACAATTTTTATTCCTGCCCGAATAGAAATAAAGAAAGAAAGAAAAAAAAAAGGTTTACAACTCCATTAATTTTGTTTTCTTCATATCCTAACCTTTACAGCTAGCCTAGAGCAAACCTATGCCCGTCTATCCCTCCTCTCCCTTCCCGCAATGCAGAAAATGGTAAGGAACTTGCATGGGTTGCAGGTGTAAATTTCCAGGACATCGAACTCTGCTAGATAGTATATAGCTAGTGACTGTACTTAATATGTTACTACTACTAATACTAATCATAAGCCTGCTTTTCCCAGTTTAAGTCTAGAAAGAGGGAAAAAAAAGTGTTGCTTGTCTCACTGAACTGGTTAAAGCCACCAGTAAAGATAAAAAATAAGATAAATAAATATTATTGCGCTCCCCAATGCATCGTATGGTCCAGGTCTTCTTTCTGTAATTTGATGCCAATACCTAAAATTTCATCTAAATCTTGAAGCTGTCTCATCCCTCCCCTCGCCTTCTCCCTCCCCTCTGTCTGGGATCACAATAGTTGGCAATGAAATATCAGAATGAAGTCTTTTGAAAACCAGGGATTTCAGATTATTGTAGCGTGATCGTACCAGAAGGACTAGAATTGGTTAGACGACGTGACAAACTGGGTCTGAATGGAAGTGGAAAAGAGTTGGAAAATTCATTAATGAAAGTTTTACGAGCAGTAGGTACTGTCGTAGGCTAGCGTTATTTAGATGTATATTTCTCGTAGATTCCATAATCTACATGACCCTCTCTAATTTTTGATACTGAGAAACATTATGAGTGTTTTTTTTTTTTTTAACGTAGTTTTAGTGTTGTCTTCAATGTGATCCGATTGATCGAGAATATAAATCTGGCATGCCAACATCTCTACGACTTGTGGGCGAAACATTTTTTTTTTTCTTTTTTTTTTCTTTTTTTTTTCTTTTTTTTTTTTTTTGAGGTTGGACGAAGTAGAATCAGACATATGTGAAATAGAAGGTTCATAATCGAAATCTGCAAGATTACCATTGTCTGTAGAAGTGGCGTCTGAATGCAGTGAAATAGAAGGGGCATCTAAAGTTAGTGTTGATATAGAACTAAGGGGAGTTAAATCTTGGCTGTGATCTGCAAAGGAATTATAAAAATAGACAACATACTTAATACGTTTTTATTGTCGATGATTGGGTAAGTAGAATTTATGTCATGATAATGAGTACGGTATGTAGTAACACCAGAAAGAGCGCACGTAGCAAAATTGTAGACATCATGACTTTTTTTTTTCAAACATGATACAACATGGTCATTATTACTGTTTAATCATCTCTGTAACTCATCATAGACATCAGTACTCAATTCTAAAAATTGGGTCTCAGTTAAGGGTGATAATTTAGTCTATCAATCAAACTCTTCTCTCTACATGTGAGTTTTATCATATGCACACACACACACATATATATATATTAAACTAAGATCAAAAATGGTACCATTTGAGCTAAACTGATAATATCAGTTTTCATTAGTATGAAATAGCTGTTTCTACATAATTTTTATTCAGTAACATAATGTGCATAATTTAAATCTGACACTTATATTAGTTATATATCTTTTTTCTTTCTTAAAACTTCTAACAACGGGCCAACATTTCACAAAGCTTCTTAAATTATATCAAATATCATTTACTTGCACAAGTGGATGATTATTCAGATATATATATGTGTATATATATGTGTGTGTGTGTGTGTGTCTACGGATGAATTTATGTAGTCTATACTTCCACCCATAACGTCATGCCGCCGTCTTTTTTACTCTCGAGATGAGAATGGAAAAGATTAAAGGAAGCGAAAAAAAATAAAATAAAATAAAATAAAAAAGAACAAAAGTAACTATAAACCTGTCAATGCGATGAGATGAACTTGGTGGAATATATGCCCATTATTCTTTGCTTGTGATAAAATAACACATACATGTAGATATACGTTCATCCTAGCTAACAGGCTGTTTTGTCCTTTTAGTTTTTTTTTTATTTTTGTTCTTCTTTTCTTTGTTGTTGCCATTATGGGTCAATTCCATACGTTGGCACAACGTCCTACGTTATCTCCAACCGATAATTTTGCACTTCTTCTAGAAGGTACATTCAATGTGAATGATTCATTCCAATTCGATGCAGATCCATCAATTAATCATGGCAAAGATGATGGCGAGCATAACCCTTTATTTTCTTTGTATCGACATGATTCCAAATATTTGGATTTACATCTAAATAATGTACAGTATCCTTTCGTTATTCAAAAATGTTACCCATTTAGACACAATAAAGATTCTAAAAAATATTATCAGATGATTCAATTTTATATGAAAAAGAAAATAGATGGTCTTAACTCATCTAATAGAAGTGATACATTTTACTCTAAATATAATTTAGATAAAGATATTTATTCAAAATTTGAGATTAATAACAGTGATGGTGGCAGCATTAATATTGATTCCTTATATGATTCAGATATAGAAAATCTTATCATCGATGATGAAATACAGAAGCAAGAAGAAGAAGGAGCAAGAAAGGAAAATATTGAAGAAAATAAGGAAGAATTCGATAAAGATTCAAGTTTTCCCCAATTTGGTACTGATGAGTTCCTAAAAAGCACACATAACCCACCTCAAGAAGTCAACAATACAATCAATGAAACATACATTTTAATTAGCAAAAATTTCATTTATCTCATCGAATCTCATGTAATTTATCCAATCTTTGAATTTTCAGATTTATCCATCTTTAGACCAAATGTGTATCCAAAGGAACCAAACAATTTTTTTAAGATTTGGGATGATAGAATCTTGGCAATTACTGAAAAGGGGATTTTTGTATCTCTGATATTGTCAAAATTTGATTCAATCAATTATCATAATATTTTGACATCTAAATATATTAACGACAATAGTACAAATATTAGTGACTATCCAATCAAAGTAACACAATATTGGAACTTGAAACTTGGGAAATATTGGAAAATTGTAACATCTCCACATCATAACCTAATTTGTACGATTCAGTATAAGCCAAACGAAGCTGTGGCACAATTTATCACAAACTTGTCTATAAAAATATTCTGTTGGATCGATCAAATAGAGATTAAGCTGATAGATTCCTTATTATTACCTTATGGAGATAGCATCGTTGCATATACTTTCATGCCATCCAAACAACCTATTTTGATTCTTTGTGTTAATGGTCCACAGGGACTCAAGCTGGCTCTTATCCAATGGGACCAAGACAATTTACATGTAATAAAAAAAACTATTATGATAGATTTACCTGTTACTAAAACTATCTCAAATATTATACCTATTAGTGAGACCCATATACTGATTTGTTCATCAGAAATGAGCCTTTATGTTATACCATTAAATGATATCTATGAAAATAAAATTCGTATTAATCAATTTTATCTAAAAAAAATTGGACCAATTTTGTCATGGTTCCATACATTTGATATTTTACCATCTTTTCATGATATGGATTCTAAATTTAAAAAATATGATCATTGTGTTATATTTGCTGATAAAAATGACACAATCTATTGCATATTGAGTGTAAATAATAGTGACGACTTGGATGATATCGAAATTTTTTCTTTAGCGGCTGTGAAAGGTTTAACTTCTATCGCACCTAGTTATCATCAAAATAATGATTTCTTAAATGATTTTAAATTAGTGGTGACATGTTTTAATAAATGTATTGAAATCACTATAAACCTTAAAGAGGTAGCCTCCATTGATAAAATCATTATAAATCAACATGAGATTCATGCCTATTATACACCACCTCCAAGAAGATCAATTATATCTACAAGAACTTTGTGTTCAATGACCCAACCTCAACAGACTGGTATCATATCTGTGAATTCTAAAGAAGAGACGTGGATAACCAGTGATTCAATAATAAGTCAAGTTCAGCCAATTCCATTTTTGTTTACTAGAAGAACTCGTCAGGTTAATCCGGTAATTGGTGACTTTAATAGGTTTAATAGTATAAAATATATCAAGGGGAATGATTTGTTAGGTCTTGATCTTTTATTAGCTACAGACGAAAAAACTTTAACAAGATGCTATGTTATAGAGACGGAATATATTGAAGACTCTTGGTCAGAGGAACAGTTTCTTTACCAATTTTTAGAAATCGATGATTTATTACCTACGGACGATAAGGGGACGTTATTCTTACACATTTATGATAGTTTTGTGGTTCAATTGACTAATGACCAATTGCTAATACGATCTTTAATAAGTCCATTCGAAACAAAAATAATTTTTACTGTTACATCTAATTGTAACATTGACAACTTTACATTCCAAGATAACAAATTGATCATATGGGACTCAAAAAATTTAAGAGTATGGTGTGTTAATGATTTATCACAGATTTTAATATCTGAATGTAAAGAAATACAAACTTTTAATAAATTAATTAAAAATCATTCTAATTTTTCATTTCAGATTACTACTTTGAAATCAAATTCAGAAGATTACACTGTTATCTTAAGGAATTCAATAGGAATATTTTCAACACCATGGAAAGATTTTATATCCAATAACAATAATAATATAACATTGGTTAAATCTCTCCCAATTCATGATTTTGTTATGTGTGATGAAAGTTTATGCATATTTTTATATTACAACAATGCTCAAAAGCCAATGATAAGGATAACCGATTTAACTACAACACTTGTTTCTTCGTGGGATCGTATCTCTCTTGGTTTTAAACCAGGGGAGAAATTTCAACTCAAGGTATTAAATGAAACCACCATAGCCCTTTTTAGTACACATCGTTTTTATCTAATTTACTTGAACGATTTACATGATATAGTATGTGAAGAGATACAACTTCCATTCTTCAATCGAATGGTTGTGTTATTAGATTTGTTTTACAATCAGTCAAATAATACATTATTTTGTTTGTATGATGATGGTCTGAGAATGATAAAACTAACATATCTGAGTCAGTCAAAGATGGATTATATTCTACTTAAAACCAAGGACAAAGATAAAATATTTTTGTATCTGGAAAAGTTGAATAGACTACTTATTGCCTATCCACAGAGAAAATATTGGTATTTAATGAAATTAGAGAATGGCACTATTCATTCCTTAGATGCGCGAGCTTTACAAGTTGAGAAATACCCATTACAACAAGTAATTGAGATTGATAATAGCAGTTCTAACACTTCCTTAATATTGAGATTTCAAAATTGTATCAAGTATGTAATAGTCATGACAGAAAATAACAAAATTACTCTCAAAATCCTAGATTCATTAAAAACAAACTTATCATTTCCCAAGAATAAACTTATTTCTACCATTAATCCAGATGTAATTGCTATGATAGGAACTGATAAGGAACCCGAAAACATAGATAAAGATGTCACCATATATTCACCTGATTCCAGACAATATGAAGACATCAAATGTAATTTTTTTGAATATACTATAAAGAATAATAGAATTGAACTAAAGGAATGCATTCCTCTTGATTGGTTAAAATTGTCTTCTTTACAGGACTATTATATATATGTCGATAGTATTTTAATTAATTCATCATCAGGAATATACATATATATCAATTTCAAATTGCCATTCTACAAGGAATTGATCTCAACTCCACAGGAAGAGTCGTATATGCAAGCAATAAAAGTTAATGAGGATATGTTACTGGTAAGATACAATCAAGGGGGAGGTAATGGGTCCAAGTATATTTTTGTATATAATGATAAAATATTTGACATTGTAAGAAATCCAGAAAAATATTGGGAAGTTCACAATAATAAATTAAACAGTTTTTGTAGTTTAGATAAAGATAATGAGTTATACAAGAATCGCTTAACAGCTAATTCAATTAAAAAAGATTTATGGTCTAAAAAAAACTGTTTGATTGCAAGATATCGATATTATAGTGGTAATGAGATGTTTACTTTTGCAGATGATTCTGGAATTGAAAATCACGAAAAAATTAATGACTATATAATGGGGTTACCTATAGTGTTTCCTAAATTAACTTCGATGCAACACAGATTTTACCCTATAACTTTAGAAGTTCCTGAAGCTATTCATTCAAATTTTGATTCAAACAATAAAATATTGTCTATTCTTTCTACAGATGGATCGTTTAGACAATACAAAAACGAACCTATTTCTCTTACTTTGAATGTCAAAGACAAAAGTACCATTACAGATATGATGAATCTATATATCCATAGAAGTGATAAGATTAGGTCAAGTAAGTTTTCAATAGCCATTAAAAATCAACAAGGGTTCGTATACGAGAATTTATAGAAAACTCCAACCGAATGATACATTATAATATTAGATGATCAAAAATATATTAATTGGACTAATCTTAGCAAACTGAACAAATTCTTATTATTATATCCAATTAATCAGTAACAAGATATTTGGTCTTTGGTGAGGCTACATACATTAAACATTGGTATTTATTATATCTAACTGAAAACAAAAATAAATATTTAGCAATTTTTTTCAGTCCAAACATGTTTGCTAGAAATTTTAATACATATGTTATGTATTGTCGATGCATGATAATTTACTAAATGTTGACATTCGATAGTATATATATATATACTACCCTTTTATTTTATAGATTCGTAACTTCTACACCAGATTCTGGAGTCTTTTTTTGTTTACATACTACTCGAGTCTTGACAAATTACTCTCAATGGCAATCCATTCATGATCTCTCTCAACCCCTTTCAGTGCATCAAGAAATCAAGATTTGCGATACTTTAATTTTTCACGATATTTGTTCATTTTGAAAAACTTTTGAAAATTTCGATACAATGTGTGCGACAATCGCATCGCATCGCATCGCATCGCATCGCATCGAATTGCATTATATTAGTTCAACAAATTGTTAATGTATATATTCATTAAATAAAAGGTTTTCACTGAAAATTATTTAATGAGAGGGATAACCAAGTCTTTCACAGATCATCTAAATAGGCAAATAATATATTTAGCTGAGATAATTGGTTTCAATTGATTAAATCATTCAAGTTGCTTTCGTTTACTCGCAAGAATTATCAAAACAAAAGTCTTTTCTTACACATTAGACTTGCCTCCACTCTGAGATCCATGTTTTCAATCACTACCATAACACAACCATCTTTGGACACCCAGCATCCGTTACTTCTGTTGCAATCATCCCATGGGGAGAAATATATGTTTGGGAAAGTCACTGAGGGAGCTCAAAGGGCTTTAACAGAAAAGAAAATTAGAATCTCCAAGTTAGAAAATATTTTCCTTACTGGTGAATTGAATTGGTCCACCCTAGGTGGATTACCTGGTATGATCCTAACAGTAGCTGATCAAGGTAAAAATAAATTGGTCTTAAATTATGGTTCAGAACTTATTAAATATGTAGTTTCCACATGGAGATATTTTGTGTTTAGGTTTGGGATTTCTTTAGATACAAATGTTTCTGGGCAGTACAAGGACAAATTAATAACTGTTAATACAATTAATATTAAACCATCTGTTGCAAAATCTGACCAAACAATAGAAAAATCTACCTTCGGAGAAAAAGAACAAAAACTATTGAATTCGATTGTCTCTAACATGTTTCCTAAATTGACACCAACTCATAGATATGAACCTTCATCTGATCCATATTTGAATGTTGATCTACCAAATGTTAATAATGTAGAACGTGAGTCGACATGTTATGAAATTTGTTTTAACCCAATAAGAGGTAAATTTAAAGTAGAAGAAGCAATTAGATTAGGTGTTCCGAAAGGTCCATTGTTTGCTAAATTGTCCAAAGGTGAAGTTATCACATTAGAGAACGGTACAACAATTAAACCCGAACAAGTATTGGAGAAGGAAAGGACATTTGGGAAAGTTTTAATTATCGATATACCTAATGATTCATATTTAGATTCTATGTTTTCCCACTTTGAGAAATATGACACCAATGATTTGAGGTGCATATACTACTTCTTGGATAATAATGTAACAATAAATGATAATTTAATAACATTTATGGAACTATTTAATAAGGGTCAAGAAAATAAAATTAGACATGTTGTTTCTCATCGTTTGATATCACCAAACAATATTTCTTTTATGGGTAGTGCAGTTACAACTTTAAAGTTAAAAGCTCTACAAAATTTTGCGTATAATTTACCTATCACAAATCAAGTATTATCAAAAGAGTTTTTTGAGTCGTTTGATAAGAAGGTACCAGATGGTGTATCATTAATTCAATCTCAAGAAAACGACATTAAAAAAACATCGATAAAACGCAACAATGTTCATATCCTTACTCAGGATACCACAGTTCAACTAGAACCATATACTAAAGGTACTGAAACAGACTCATGTAATATTTTTGAGGATAACGCAAGAAAATTAGATAAACAATATCCTTGGAAAAAACTGTTTGCTAATCACCTAGAACCTTTAAATCTTCAAAATGTTACTTATAAACGGTTGGTTGAAGAACAATTGAATGTTAACAATTTTAATAATAAAATGGAAAAAAGAGAACATGTTGAGATCGTTACATTGGGTACCGGGAGTGCATTACCATCCAAGTACAGAAATGTGGTATCAACACTATTAAAAGTTCCATTTAAAGATGTTCATGGTCGTGTGACAAATAGAAATGTTTTACTTGACGCAGGTGAAAATACTCTTGGTACTATACGAAGGATGTTTTCCAGTTTTGATATTGGTACGTTATTTAAAGATTTAAGATTAATCTATCTAAGCCACCTTCATGCAGATCATCATTTGGGTATAGTTAGCATTCTGCACGAATGGTATACACATAATAAAGAAGACCAAGACTCCATTATATATTTAGTTACTCCTTGGCAATACAACAAATTTGTTAATGAATGGTGTAGAATGGAATCGCCAGAGATTCTATCTAGAATTAGGTACATAAGTTGCGAACACTTGGTAAAAGACAAATTTGTGAGAATGGAGACACAACCTATCTCAGTCAATGAATATGAAACTCTTACTCAGGGGTCTAATACCATACTAGATAAAAATAACGTTAATGGTGGTAGAAATAATAAGAAAAAGAGAAAATTGAGCTTAAATCAAAATTCTTCCTATAGAGACCTGGAGACAATTAATGCAATGTACAAAGATCTTCAGATCTTTAGATTTGAAACATGTCGTGCAATCCATTGTAATTGGGCATACTCAAATACTATAACTTTCAATACTAATGAAGTGACTAAAAAACCATTCAAGGTATCATATTCAGGTGATACAAGACCTAATGTAAAGCGATTTGCCGAAGATATTGGATATGGGTCTGATTTATTAATTCATGAAGCTACATTGGATAATGAATTACAGGAAGACGCTATTAAAAAGCGTCACTGTACTATTAATGAAGCTATCGAAGTCAGCAATGCTATGAACTGTGAGAAATTAATTTTAACACATTTTTCTCAAAGGTATCCTAAATCTCCCTCAATTGATGGAAATATCGAAATTAAAGCTAGAGAATATTGTTTTGCATTTGATGGTATGATTATTGATTGGGAAAACCTAGGCGAACAGATGTCTATTTTACCATATTTGAATAAGATCTTTGCGGAAGATGCTCAACATGAAGAAGAGGAGGAGAAAAAAGGAGGAGAAACAGCATAATATTTATAGTTGGAAATTTTACAGTACATAGGTAATTTTTAATAAATATAGTATATCTTTTATTACCTTAAGAATGTCAATCAATGTGTACATAAGATGTATCAAATGAATGAATATATATATATATATATAGATAGATGTGTGTGTATGTGTGTGAATGAAAAACACAAATCAAAAACAAAAGAAAATGATAACTACCTACAGAATGATTTAATGTGTTGATAGATGTTTAATTAAAACCAGTAATTAAACGTTTCAACACGGTGCTTGCTTCGACTTCATCATCGTTTGAAGAAGCATTGGAGCTTATAGAGGCAGTTGCAGATGGCTCTGAAACCTTTCTTGGTGAAAAAAGTACTTTTGGTGATATTTTATTACCTAATGAACCAGTCATTGTTTGTTGAATTAATGGGGTAAATTGTAAAGAATTTTTTTTTTGGTATGGGGTAGTTATAATACTATTATTATCTATATCACGATTGCAGATCCTAGCCCTTTCATTTATGTTACCTTGAATTGATGTGGAACTTTGGACACTAACTACTAAATTACTCAAATGAGTTTTTTTTGGTGTGCTTGGTTCTTTTAATAGTGGTGAATCAAAAATCATAACTTTTTTTGAACAATCATTTAATTTTCTGATTTCACTGTTATTTAGCTGATCATTAGTTCTATTCATTATCTGGATCCATTGTTCGTCATCATTTATTAACAATGGATCACCAACAGAACTTTTAAAAGGGAACTGTTCAGCATGTGCTACCAATGGTAATGATGGTTCAGTATTGAGCAATGTAGGTTTATTAGCTATGTAATGTTGTCGTTCACGTTCTTGGGTGGGTAGACTCTTATCTGTATTTAATAATATTTGATCTAATGGAACCATAGGTTCATCCATTTCTTTAAGGGAAGGTGTCAAACCAGTTCTAATCAAAATATTCGAATTTACGAAACGTGGAGTATGCGGAATCAATACAGTCGGTGGTGATGAGGGATATATATTATGCGACAACCTTTTTTTAGCATATGACCCAATACTGCTAGTGCCATTTTTCATTTTTCTCAATAGAGCAAGAATCTCGTGTTTACCATCATTAGAGTTTTCAATATCATGGTTTTCCTGTATCTTTGTTCTTTTTGTAGGACTCTCTAATAGATTGGTACGATAATCGGAAGCTATACTCGATTGTGATTTTAAAATAGAGGCTCTTCCATCTTCTCCAATGCTTAAGGACAGTTTCAATATCGTATTATTTATTAAGTTTTGGACATTATTATCATCTTTTTTGATCACAGAGGAGGTAATTGGAGGAGGAGAACTTAATAATGAAAATTCTTCATCAAAGTGTTTGGGGACACTTTGAAATAAATTATCTGATGTGGAGCTTGGTGTGAATGGTGTACTCACTAACTCTGTATGACTGTGATTTTTCAGCGGTGTATTGAAATGTGCCTTTTTGGAGTTGTGAGAGGGTTCAGAAGTCGTATGATCATCAGTAGAACTCAACTTTCTCTTTGCAGATGCCTTCATAGTTTTTTCCCTTCCTACTAAAGCCAAACTCAGTTAACCTTTGGGACAGTTAAAATGAAATAAAAAAGAACACAAGAAATAGCAGAGTTAAAAGGGAAGTGGAAGAATAATCTTTACATGAATGCTAATGAAGGAACGTACAAATAAATAATTTGACATTCCAGCCTGAGCTCCATAATAACAAACAGTTTTATATTTATAGATCTATGTCTAATCTCCAGATTTGTATTATATGATAAAAAAAATATATATATATAAAGTTGACGCGTCAATTGACGTGTGTCTTTCCTAATTGGGGAATTGCAGTTTTATCCCAAAAGAGGAAATACAAGATAAGAAAAAGATGAGATAAGAGGGAGAACGACCGGATTTAAAAAAAATTCCAAGAGAAGATCTTGATATGACTTTCAGTTATAAGAATTAAAAGAAACAAGTAAATAAATAAACTAATAAAAATAAATGTTAAAAAACCATAAGACTGAAAAATAATCAGTAATATGTCACAGATCTATAAGAAATAATACAAATATGGTTTCTATTTATTCTGGTGTCTAGTTAAAGTCATGCAACACTTGATTGAGGAGTGTTTTTTTTAAACCATCAAGATTTACCATTTTTAGATCGAGGAATTCTGAAATGTTCATTTGATAAAACTTTCAAAGTCACCTTCCTGACCAAGTTATTTAACCGTTTGTATCCAAGTTCAATGATATTTTACTATCATCACATGCTCTTTTATATATTTTGAACTGTTCAAATACTTCTTCCTGACCTTTTTTAGGGGACGCTAAAAATGCTCATTTAAAAACGTTAGCTTCACAAAACATCTTGATTATCATCCTTATCTTCCCTTTTTCTTTACAAATTCTTCATCATTAATTTTATCGTCATCCTAGAATGGTTAAGCACTTATGCTAACAATATGCCCAGTATTAATTGCTTATTGATAATCATTGGAATATATGTTATCCTAGCACGCAACAAAGCAATATAATGATATTTATTTGGACTAAGTAAATTAAGACAATACCCTACCAGATGTTTACATAGGTGGTAATTTCTTCGGAGATTCTTTCTGCCTTCTCTGAATCAGCATCAAGTTGGTTGAAATGTTTTTTATCCAACTATTTATAGTCAAACAAAAATTGTATATGATTTTGTTACGTTTTGACGTTGTTTTATTTGTATTTTTTTCCCCTTTGTGACTTTCTTTAAATTCCATAAAAATAACTGAATAGCTTATACTGCTAGCCCTTTAGTTTCTGTAATAGCAGCAATATTTCATCTGTCCATATTGATTATAATAAATTCAAAGTTCCACACTAAACTGATGGTTTTTTCAAGAAATTCTTTCATTAAACACTCTGGGACTTCATTTTGAGGAACAAATGGAGCTGCCGAAGGGTATTCCTTGCCTTAATAATTGCCTACAAAAATATGACATTGTCTTGATGTACTACTAAGACGAAAATTACTATCAATTACAGCAGATTTGAAAATCGAAGACAATCCAATAACCTTGTAAAGAATTGTAGTAATATGACTGTATTTTAAGTTATCATTAAATAGGACTACTTTTAACATAGTTTTAATTTCATCGAATTTCATAAAACGATGCTCTATTGTGTCAAAAAATAAGTTAGTTAAAGGTCCTGGGGTATGATCATATTTTTCATATTTAGAACACTTGTTTGTTTTTTTTTCTTCGGCCTCAATAATTGGAAAATCTTCGTTATACTGTAAATGATTTTAATCTAATTCTTCAAATTCTCCCTGTCGTTGGTTGTCTCTATTTTCTTGCTCTTGAATATCCCAAAGTTCTTCAAAATGTAAATCTGTAAAATCAGAAACGTCATTAAATTTTTCGGTAAATCCCATTGAACCTAGTTTTTATCAAAAATACCTTCAAATATGTATATTGTATTGGTGTCTATTTTCAAATTTTTAAATAATTCGAGTTAATTAAATAGAGTGCATGTAAATATAAGTTTATATAAGAACGGTTTCTTGGCGTAACTTTAAATATTTCAGTCTACTCTATTTTTTGTTCTATATCGATTAAAGACTTTAAATTGTGTTTCCTAAAATGGGAAAGTAATGGAGAAAGGATTGATTTAATTAAAATCTGGCAATACCGAAAAGGGTAAAGATATTACACCGACCAAAATAAGACCAAAATTTTAGGTATTCCAAAATCCAATAAGTATATTAACGAGTATAATTTGAGTCCCAAAACTGATGTATTCTGTTGAGAATGAGCGCCAGAATGTAATGGATAGATTGTAAACATTCTCAAATTATATTCTATATGTTATTAAAATTATTAGTACACAAAATAGAAGTAAAGTTCTTCACTTTTCTTCTTCTTACATAATATAAAAATAAGTATATACATATAAGTGTGGATAAATTGTAAATAAGATATGAAAGACGTTCTTCTGTTTA
>JAJLYH010000125.1:0-41447 GCA_030571675.1 Arxiozyma telluris
CCTGTGAGAATTAGATTCGGCAGTGGAAGCGACTTGCACCATAATAACAATTACTAAAAAAAGGATAAAATAATAAAATAAATACCAACTGTAATAAGTCAAAAAAAAAAAATTTTGTAACACCAAAGTAACAACCAAACGAAGGCAGCTACCAAATATAACGTTCTCTAATTTCACGGAAATGGTAAAATCCTGCACGACGGATTTTTACTGTTTTTGTAATAGATGGAGATCTACTACGAGAGATATACTCTTCTATAATGATAAATATAATAAATGATTCTTGGTTGTTGTCCTCTATCTATGATACATAAACTCTACTGTATATACGGAGTAAACTAAGATACACAGATATACAGATATATATATTTTATAAACAAGAAAAACAAGAACGTCGTCGTCGACTAAAGAGCTTGCAAGATCGTCTAGCGTGACATCAGGACAACATATGTCACATAATGCAAAAACTAATCCAGTTGTTCAGGACCCTTACTCCGATGCGGGGAGTCGAACCCCGGTCTCCACGGTGAAAGCGTGATGTGATAGCCGTTACACTACATCGGATAGTAACTCATGCTTTTCGTAAAGTATGGGGGTTAATGTGTAGACTAAATCAGGAGATTGATGTAGACCATATTATGATATGATATTAAAATATATAGAAAAGGTTAGGGTTGGTCCTTTTCTAAGGTTATATAGTTACATAATTGCGTATTTCGCCGGTTGGCTTCCTGTATATAAATTATATATTATATATTATATATATTACATAAGAAAATTATAAGTAAACAAAATTCTTATAAACTCACAAACTCGTGAATCTACTCGGAGATCTTGTCTACTTATATATGTCGCATGT
The DNA here is from genome assembly GCA_030571675.1 of Arxiozyma telluris. NCBI lineage: Eukaryota > Fungi > Ascomycota > Saccharomycetes > Saccharomycetales > Saccharomycetaceae > Arxiozyma > Arxiozyma telluris. The sequence goes on from JAJLYH010000125.1 coordinate 860, forward strand.
AAATCAGAAATGTCAAGTGAAAACTTGTCCCAATGATTGTATCACTATGAGGCATCCCTCAATACAATGTAGAATTGCTCATGAGTCTTACTAACGTGGAAACACGTTCTTCTAGTTACGATAACAAACATAATAGCCGAAAGGCTCTTGCAACTGGGATAACACTTACACATTTGACAGTTACTGTTTCATCGTTTCATAATCATTTTTAGTTTCTACTTCTTCTGATAAATTTTACCATAGTAGAACATCAATTCAGTTGATTTCTTCTTTTTTTTTAACAAAAGTAGAACGTGAACAGGAAGCGCTAATATGATATCGTAATAATACAATATATTAAATAAATTTATTGTATCCCATTTCTCTGTTTATGTTATATATAGAATACAAGTAATATTTAGAAGGAAAGTTGCAAAGGAATGAAGTAACTCTCCAAAACGTTATCCTTTTTCTATTTTTTTGTGAGACTCGATCAAACACATTTAATTTAATGACCTGTAGACGGACTATCAATTTTACACAATAATCATTATGTAAAAAGCCATACTTGAAAAATCTTGAAATAAGTAGTCCACGGGTGACTCTTGATGTTTTAATCATGAGAATTAACATTCTTATTATTATCTATTAAGTTCTTCCTAAGAATATCAACACAAGAATAATAAGAGTTATATAATTGATTTATTAGTTTACAATCAACGACTATATAACTTGTAAGTATTTATATATAATTAATATCCATATTTTAGTATACTACTTGAGATTAACCCCTTACAAATATTAGGATAAAACATAAAAATGAATGAAGATTTGAAAAAAAAAAGAAAAAAAGGTATTTAAAGCTGTCACAAAATAACGTATTGAACTATATAAGTGAATAAAATAATAAGCCCACAAAGTGAATACGACACTGAAACATCTAAGTATATAAAAAATAATTGATAGACATCAATGCCTGATTTTTAAATTAATTTAAAAAGAAAAAGAAAAAGGGAAAACATAAGAACAATTGGCAATCATTACAGAATCCAATTCAGAGAATTATCAACACACAATGTTTTTGTATAAAGCAGTATTATCTTAGCATCTAAAACTGTATTTGTATCTGCTTTATAATTGTATATATTTTTATCATGGAAGATAATAAAAAGAACAAGTATTAACCATTTTTTAACCATCTATTATATACAACATCTTTATGCATATTTCTTATTACCCTTTCTATCTGTTCGGTAGTATATTTATCCAGGTTATTTGCCAAGTGTAAACTAGACAACAAAGATTGTTCTGTAGTTTAGTGGGATGATGTAGATATTATTGCAGCAAACGTGTGCTTATTATTGTTTTCCCGGGAATTGCGGAATGAAGAAACATATCAATAATTCCGCATTTTATTTTTCTTTAAAAACTTACAAAAAAAAAAAAAAAGAAAGAAACAAGGAATTTAGCGATGAAACAGTCGGCCGGAAAAAGCTCGGCAATATTTCCAAACTGATTTGAAAATTGCCCTGCAATTTGCTTCTAAAGATAGAGAAAAACAAATATTGTAAAAGAAAAGAATTAACATGAATTCATTTATTTGTTTATTTTTTTAAGAACTAGCACTATATAAAAAAAAATGGTACCATTAAAAACTTGCGATAAACAGCTAAAGGAGGTTATAGTCAGAGAGGATGTATAGCCACAGTTGACATACGCACATTATCATAACTATGAATTTTATTAAGAATGCTATCTGGGGTCCTGATCCAAAGGAACAACATCGCAAGATTAAAGCCTCTTTAAAAAGAAATGGTAGACAGATAGATAGAAATATAAATGAATTACAAGCACTACAAAGGAAGACGAAACAGTTGATCAAAAAGTCTGCAAAAGAAAATAACTTAAAGGCCGTGAGAATTTACGCTAAAGAACTGTATCAAATAAACAAACAATATACTCGGATGTATACATCAAAGGCACAATTAGATTCTATAACGATGAAAGTAGAAGAAGCTTATAAAATGAAAAATTTAACAAATTCAATGTCTGTATCCACTGGGATTATGAAAGAAATGAACGCCTTAGTTAGATTACCTCAGCTACAATCAACAGTAGTAGAGTTAGAAAAAGAGTTGATGAAAGCTGGAATTATGACAGAAATGGTGGACGACACTTTTGAAACTTTGGATATGAGTGAGGAAGATGAAATGAATGGAGAAGTGGAGGAACAAGTGAACAAGATAATTGAAGAATACACAACAGAAAAGTTTGCAGCAGTTAATAACGTACCTACTACACAATTACCAACCAAACATGCAGTAAACAATACAGAAAATGAAGAAATACCAGAAAACCAAGTTGATGAAGAGGCAGACAAAATGATAGCGGACATGAGGGAAAGACTAAAGGCTCTACAAGCCTAAGCCAGCTGATAGCCTCCAAAATTTTCTTTACATCATTTTTTTATAATTTGAAAATAACCATTATTTTTCTATTATGTATACGCACACACACACATATATATAGCTATATACCTATCTATATATATGTATCTATATACTTAAACTTCTGCATTTAAAACACACCCTAAGATATTATATTAGTTATTAGAAAGAGAGCAAACTGACACGTCATTAACTCCTCTACAATACAAACTTTCAACTAGTTTCCCAACTAGTGAATTTCCAGCCTCAATTAAAAAACATTTATAACTTTCCTCTTACTTTCTCTTTACCCCTGTGCCATTATCATTATTCTTGCTTCTTGTTTTCTTTTTTCCTCCTTTCATTTTGCTTTTTCAATTTCCTTTTTTTATTTTTCATTTTATAAAAAATAAGTCTAGAAAATAGTAAAAAAGAGTAAACCGATAAATGTTTAGTTGTCAATTGCTATTGAAGGAGGATACATCTTTAAGAATAAAATAGCTTATCCAAAATTCCTAGAACCCTATTAATTGTTCATAATAGTCGATATAACTACGTAAATATATATCTAAGAATCATATATATTTCCACAATAGCAATTAAATTACAAGTCCTATGAAATTTCCATTAGGTGTTAAGTCTCTTGTGACAACAGGCCTCCTTTTACTCTCTCAAATACCAACACTTTCCTTAGCAAACAAGGAAAAAATTAATGAAAAGAATTATGAAGTATGTGCTGGTATGTACTCGAAGGATGATTGGGGCGGAAAAATTGATCCGTTTATTTCTTTCAATGTAAAGAAATTCCAAAAAGATACAGAAGATACAGATGGGTTATTATCTGTGGCCATATACGATTTCCAAGATTATCTTCATCTTGGTGCCAACTTGGCAGATGGCTCTAAACAATACGTTTGTGATGATTATGCAGTTAGTGCTGAATTATGTTCCGAAGACGACTTGGGCAACTTTATTATCGAAACAGAAGCTTACGACCCTTACACAAAGGAAAATAAAACATTAGTCAATCCAATTATGACATTTTCTCAAGATTTTATTGGTTTACATGACACAAAATATCCTGTTGCAAAGACTGGGTTTTATTGTGTAACAGTTTTTACAAGTTCCAATGATGTTAAATTTGATGCTGTAGTCAATTTTAGAAATGCATATGGGCATTTGGCTGGTTCTGAAGTCAACAAATTACCACTATATGGGTTATTAGCGGTCGGTTATGTCATTGCTATGGCCTTATATTTCTTTGCCTTTTGGAAGCATAAACACGAATTATTACCCATACAAAAATACTTGTTAGCATTCTACGTATTTTTAACTGCTGAGACTATATTTGTATGGGCTTACTATGATATCAAAAATGAAAAGGGCAATGTAGCAGGTACCAAAGTGTATATGGTATTTTTATCCTTACTAACAGCTGGTAAAGTAATCTTTTCATTCTTCATTTTACTGGTAATTTCCTTGGGTTATGGTATTGTATACCCAAAATTGAACAAGACTCTAATGAGACGTTGCCAGTTCTATTCAATTTTTAGTTTCCTAATTTGTTCAGTCTTTTTAATTCAAAGTTATTTAGAAGATGCTGAAAACCCATCTCCATTCATTTTAATCACTTTTGTCCCTCTAGCACTTTGCATGTTAGGCTTCTACTTAATGATTTTAAGATCCATGACCCAAACTGTAAGATACTTGAAAGAACAAAGACAAGTTGTGAAATTAAACATGTATAAGAAATTATTGATTGTTATTTACACTTCTTTGATTGTGTTAATGATTGGATTTATAATTACTATCATTATCTTTTCGAGTATGAATACAATAGCTATGATCGAAAAGAATTGGAGATCTAGATTCTTCTTTACTGATTTCTGGCCAACTTTAGTCTATTTTGTTGTCTTTGTCATAATTTCCTTTTTGTGGAGACCAACAGATACATCCTACATGTTAGCTGTCTCTCAACAATTACCAACAGATCCTGAAAATGTAGCTGACTTCGATTTAAGTGACCTTCAATCATTGGGTGATCAATTTGGTGATAGTGACTTAGAACATCATGACGATCAAAGCATTATAACTAATGAAGACCATACATATAACAACAATTTACACTTCAATGATAACAATGCAAACCCACAAGAAGACGACTTGGATTTCTCTGATCATATAAATGATCACGAGATTGTCAATCATAACAAATAAAATATATACTAAGTTGTAAATTGAAAATGAAGTGGAAGAATTTGAAAAAGTACGCTTTACAAACCGCTTAGATAGGAATATTCTCTTCAATAACATGTACACATTATTTTACATATTTTATGTATAACGAAAAATAAAAAAAAAACAAACTTTTTATCTAATAGACATATACTAATGTTACTTTATAAGTTTGATTAAAAAATGGTGTTCAGAAAATCGCCTTATATCTATTTAGTATTGTAAATCTCTTCGTAACAGATTACTCTATCTATTCCATCAACATAGCCTCGATTATTTTTGTTTACCTTTCAGCACAAACTAAAAGCCAGACGAAAAATAAAAAAAATAAAATAAAAAAGTGGAAATTTGTTTTCCACAAAATTTCAACTCCTAGTATTGTTAATCGATGAATTTAGCAATTATCTCGAGCCAAGAAAATATACAATATTGAAAGACTTACTAACAGAGGAGTCAAGTATTTTCTTTATTGCCTCCAAATAGGTTGTATTGGGTGGGGAGGGCCAGATTGTACTGTTCCTATTTTCCTTTAACCTGGTTGTGTAATCAATTGCATTCATTTAACAAGAAAGAAAAAAAACATACAGCAATTCAACCAAATATAATTGCTGTGAGTCAGCATTATGGAAGAATCTCCAGTAGATTCAAATCAAAAAGGTGTAATTAATAAAAATGGTGCGAGATCAGAGTTAGATGCTACTGCAGCTTCTTCATCAGAAAAGGATGTTACCATGGTAGCCACATCCACATCATCAAACAATAATAATAAACATGATAGAGCTACACCATCAGAAACTCAAGTTAAGAAACGGACAAAAGCTTCCAGAGCTTGTGATCAATGCAGGAGAAAAAAGATTAAATGTGACTTTAATGAACTAAAAAGTGTATGTGGCTACTGTGAACGGAATAATGAAAATTGTAGCTTTATAAGAGTTCCATTGAAAAGAGGGCCTTCAAAAGGATACACCAAATCATATAAGGCAAATTCAGCTAACTACACATCTTCCATAAAAGCCAATAACATTGCTGATAATAGCGGTAAGCAAAATAATAATCTATCAAATATTAATATATACACTACCTTCAATAAGAACCCAGTAATACCTAATGATAGTATAGTTCCAAATTTACCTAATAATTACAAACATAATATTAATCGCTTACCCACCAATAACACAGCTATAACGTCACAACAATCTAACCAAATTTTGTTGCCACCTTTATCACAGTACGTTTCTCAAACAAATTTTCAACAAATCAACGGTAACACAAATGACAATACTAGTAAAACTTCTTTTGTTAATGAAACTGATACACTAAATAATATAAATAGAAATATCACCCAACATGTCGTTAATCAAATGGGACAACTGACCCCAACTCTAAATTTTGCTCAACAACAATTTTGGAAAGTGCCGTACCATGACTTTCCCCTTCAAAAAAGATTATCAATTGATTCATTAGGTAGTGATTTATCACTAAGAAATATAAATTTAAATGAAAATACCATGTATAATTCAGGTACTGTTCATATTCAAAATCATAATAGTAATACCAATACCATGATGTCTTCAAACGTTAATCAGACAATACCAATCCAATCTCCTGTTACAGAAAATAATGTCAATAATAATACTCTCAATACCAGTCTATTAAATAACAGTATTCATCCAGTCGGTGGAGGTGGGTCTAACACCATTACAGGGAATACTAACAATACGTACTGGCCATATGTAAAGAACTTAAATCATAGTACAAATGATGAAGAACAAAATATATCCTTTAGAAGAACAAGTTCAATACCGTCCTTATTAAGACAGACATCCTCCACAAACATTGTAGGACAAAATAATCTACATAATGCAGGTATAACTCAATTACCACAATTATATTCATATTCGCAATTCTATCAGCAGACACACCAACAAGCTACGGGTCCAATAAATTCATTTGATAATTTTACAACAAGTGGATTTCATACAAGACATGGATCCATTGCGAGTGAAGCTATGTCTCCTGGAACCTCGGCTAATGCAAATGAAAAGACTATAACACCTTCCAAAACAAAAAAGAATAGTCTAGAAAGTGCTCAAATAAAAGAAATAGTTACTTCTTCGCTTGAAAAGGAGAAATCCTCAACAACGGTATCAAATACAACGAAACCACTTAATGGTAGCACCAGTGGTTCTACCAGACATGATTACTTTAACACTTCTAATAGAATGGAAGTATATAACAATAAATCAGACAAACGTGCGCCCTCCATAATTTCACTCAACTCTATTATACGCCCAATAGAGACCAACATAAATGAGCATAAAGACAATAAATATGATAGAACTAAGAGTGTAAACAACCGTAGCGTCAATTCTTCATCGAATCCAACCGAACTACTAAACTCACCATCATACTCATTACAATTATTTAAAGATAAACAATCAATTGCTGATTTACCTAGGGCATCTGTGAGTGCTATTGGCACACCAAGTGGTAGTAATTTTGATTGTCCCGCCGTTATATACGGACAAATCTCTGACAAGGAATTAATTGATATCTATTATGAATTTATTCATCTTGGTTTCCCCATCATTCCCCTAAACAAAAAAATGTTGCAAGACGAAATTCTTACACATTCCAATTGCTTAAATTCAGCAGTTCAAGAGTTAAGTGATTATGTATTCTTATGGTTTAGGAATTCTTTAGAATTGTTAGTGAGGTTAGCTATCAAAAGAGGAAGTGGTTATTCATTATTTGATACACGTGCATCATCACTCGTTAGATCCAATTTGACTGGGACTTCCAATAATGACAATCCACGAGGAAATGGATTAGAAAATAAAGATAACCAAATATCTGGTAACATCAATGATTTAAAAAGAAATGATTATTTTGAAATTCAAACAGTTTTTATATCTGCATTAAATGAATGTTTTCAAAAAATTGTTGATATTCATCCAAAATTCAGGGAAAACAAAGAGTTAATTTCACCAATAATCAAAGTAATTTATCTTTGTACATTCATAATATTAAATTACATACTTTCTTATGTTGGATATGATAATTCGTTTGTACTTGGGATGTCAGTAACAATTTTCAACGAATTTAAATTATACAAACAGCTGTTTATTGAAGAGATCCCAACAGGGATTGAAAAAGCAAATGAGGATAGTGCATCTGAAATAGGATATTCCCTCATTTTCAAACGATTATATATTCTTTTAATAATGTTTGATTCACTTCAAAGTTGCATGTTTGGAGGACCAAAATTATTAAACATTCCAATTAATTCAACTGTTGATAAATTTTTTGATACTCTCCCCGGATCAGAGTTCAATAACAATTACAATCAAAAATTCATTGAAAGTTGGTGTGTAGAAGATGACACAACTAAATTAACATATATTATCGAAAGTCTTCATCTAGGCGAGATGCTAACTGAACTGTCAATAAAAAGAAAATCCATTAATAAGTTTCAAATTGAAAAAGGTAATATATCTCACTTAAAATGGGCCCCTATATGTACATCTTTAGAAAAACAAACATCCATTTCGATAGCTGGACTATTTCATAAAATTTTATTTGTACGACAAAAGCTTACAAATAGTTTAATATCGCTACAAAGCGATCATCCATCAAATCCTAATATTGAGACAGTATCTGACCTTGCAGATATTTTAATAGAGCTGATATCAAAGATTTTCCAGTTGCTATCTTTAATATTTCAATCAAACCCTACAAATAGTATTAGCACGGACCATAAATATTTAGATACATCCTTAACCCCTCATGGACAATTAATATCTTTACACCAATCCACGAAAGGTGCTTCTAAGAATGTCAGCGATTTTTACCAGAAATTAATTAGCTTACATAAGAATAAATATAACAAGAAAAAAAACAAAGACTTGGTTGATACTTTAGAGGTTGGTACAATATCTCCATTTTCCATCCCAATAATTTATGAATTGCATAATATTATAAGTATAATACATAAATTACCAACACATCTAATTCAAATAGTTATGCAAATTAACTTAACTGAAACTATGATACCTCATGATATAGTGGTAAAATTATCAAACTCAATGAATGAAATCGTACAAATCACAAACCTTTTTAACATGGTTAAACCATTTAAGATATTTGACACCGATTTGAATGAACGTACACTTGGAGATTATAATGATCAACACTTAATCATAAAAAAAGAATTTATGCCACAAAGCCGAATAAAAGGTAACAATGAGATCATGGTGCATTTTATTAAAAGTGGTTGGAAATTATTAGACGATATAGAATTTGGTTGGTTATGAGTTTTTACAGATATCCTCCTGGTAATATACACATCCTTTACATACAAACAAAAAAAGTCAACATGATATATATGTCTACTGTAATAACTTTTATAGATATTAACATAGAACTTTATTTCAATAAATATGCGAATGTATTATATATATAACACACACTGTAATACTTTTACTAATTTTTAATAGTGCATTTTCTGTTAATATCTTAGTTTCTTCTTAGATCCCAGAACTAACAATTCTTCATCATCGTAATTAATATTTTCTTTTTGCAATTAATATTCTATTACTATTTTCCTTCATTTATATATATATGTTTTCATTTTTCTTTATTAAAGGAGGCAACTAATTTTGACTTATTGTATAATTTTTTCTTTTAATTTTAAGGAAATATAAAGTGTTTCTATATTAAAAGCCCTATCACAGACCCTCATAAAAGAACCCAGTCAAACAATATCCATGAGAGTACTACCAAATCATTGTAATCACTAATTCAATTATGGAAATTGACACAAACACACTTATATTTATTATTATTATTCTTTTCATTTTTTTTTCCTCACCAGGTGGTGATGGTGTTTCATCAGAATATGAATTTAATCAGCTGGGGATGTTAAAAGAACACATGAAGATGGAATTTGATCATTTTACAAATATGACTTATTTTGAGAACTTCAGAAATATAACTGGATTTAAACTAAGTTATCAAGATGCATTAAATAACCCTGATTTAAATGCAACTTATCCAATTGATCAAAAAAATTATGATCACTGGGAGCCAACGCAAGAGTATTTACTATTGCCTAACAGTATTATAAATTCTATTCAAAAGGATGTATGGAATTTAGAAGAGCAAAATAACATATACCCTTGGAATATTTCTTCTACGTTGGTAGGTAAAATAGATGTAACATCAAAGAACAATTTTGACAAAATACGTATGCCATTACCTAAATTTTACGAGCCACCCTATAGTACTAATGACAATAATCCACAACCTGGAGATACGTATATAGAAGATTGGTCTAATTCAAAGGAAGTACATAATGTTACATTTACCAATGGTGAACTAAGTATTAAAATATCTCATTTAGACACTGTCACTAACAAAATTGATTCAAGAAGAAGGTATAAGTTTAATTTTCAAGATGATCTATTCAAGCTTTTGGTTCTTCAAATTGATTTCCAAGACAAACTAGAGAAAGAAAAACATTCATTAAATTCATTAGCAGTATATGATATAGCAAGAGGTAGAATACTGGCATTTTCTGATAGTGCAAAGTTTCATTCGCTATTTGCCTTTCCACATTATCTAACCATCTCCAGTGGAGATAATTCTGATACTTCAAAGGAGCAGCTTAAAGATATTTACTCAAAAGTTAAGAATTTAATCAAAGAGTACTGGTATCATTCAAATTATGTTGATACGCTTACAATGTCTGATATTCGCCAGTCATATGATGATGCTATTAACAAATGTGAATACGCAATTTTTCTGCAATTAGAACCCTGGAATCAATACACAAGAGACGAAATGAATCTAATAGATAAGGAATTGTACTGGCCCCTAGGAAGACCAATAAATATTTCTCATATCCCTCCAGTTATGGTTAAATCAGGTTTAATGTATTCCCCAGATTGTGGTGTGACTTTGGAATTCAATCAAACTAAAGGCAGCCTTACAGCAATTAACATAAGAACCATGAGAGTTCATATTCTTTTCGGTATCTTGCTGTTTATAGCTCAAATTTATTTACTTCTTCGACAAATGCAACATACGAACACCCCATCAAGTGTTAATAAAATTTCATATTATTGCTTTTCTATGATGAATTTGGTAGATGGACTTCTTGCATGTATATATTTTATTGCTGCCACCGTCATCCCTGAGCTATACTTACCTTTGATAGTCAGTGCGTTTGTATCATTTATTTTAGCATCTATTTTTGAAACCAGATATTTAATATCAGTATGTGCATCACAAGTAAATGAACAATCAATAAGTATTAGAACCTTGCTAAGTGGTAATTTAGAAGATGAAGATAGAGAAACAGCAAGGCCTATTATTATTCCTGACGAAGCTTCCATCAGCGGTTCTTTATATGGTAGAGTGTTTTTCACATTATTTTTATCTGCATTTATTGTACTATCAGCTTTGACATGGCCACTCCAAATAAGAAAAATCTTTGAATATTCGTCATTGTCCATTCTTTATTCCTATTGGATTCCACAAATTTTCAGAAATGCTATTAAGGGTATCCAACCAAGAAATGTTCGTTTGAGAAATAACAATGTAGCTAATAGAAGGCAAAACAAGTTGCCGCTCCTATGGTTATTTGTTATAGGTACCTCTATAATCAGAATTCTTCCAATTATCTATGTATTTACTTATCCATCAAATGTTTTCAGACACCATAAGGACGTGAAATTCGCAGTGTTACTTTCTCTATGGTTATGTTTCCAAATCGCAGTGTTATACTCTCAAGATATTCTAGGTGCACGTTGGTTTTTACCACAACATACCATACCTGAGGGGTATTCTTATTTCAAGTCTGTTACGTTGCAATATTTATCTGAACATGGAGATTCCAATTCTACAAGCACTTACAATACAGATTGTGCTATATGTATGTCAGAAGTGTTTGTTAATGTGGAAGAAGTCCCAGAGACACACAAAGTTGATATATACAGTTATATGGTTACGCCTTGCAATCATATATTTCATACAGAATGCCTAGAAAATTGGATGAGTTATAAATTACAGTGTCCAGTATGCAGAGCACCACTACATCCAATTTAAGCACTTATACAGTATGGTTTACATGAAACTTATGCTGAAACAACTTCTGAAAGAAACATTAGATTAATTTGGACCTAAAGGACTTGAATCTTCTTACGGTTTGATGTTTTGCATTAATATTATCATTTCTTTATTGGAATTCTATAGGGTTAAGAATTTACCATCAATATTTTTCCTTTTTCCTAATTTTTTTTTTTCAATTTTTAAAAGCTATTATATCTGCCTGTGGGACTTACAGGATTTCAATGCAGTATTCTCGAGGAAAAAATAACATGCTTTCCTTCTCTATTTTTCTTACAAGTTTAGCACATTAACAGAAATTATTATAGAATTATACCCCGTCATCTTTATCCCCACCACAAGTTCTATATAAAGCAATAACATAAATCACATATAAAAATAAGAACAGAAAATGACAGGTCCAAAACAAATTAAGGCTTGCCTATTTGACATGGATGGCTTATTATTAAACACAGAAGATATCTATACCATAACCTGCAATGAAATTTTAAGTAAGTATAATAAAGGTCCACTTACGTGGGACGTTAAATTGAAAATACAAGGTTTACCAGGTCCTGAAGCTGGTTTAAAACTGATTGATCACTATGACCTTCCTTTATCCTATGACGAATATAATGATTTAAATGTAAAAAGTCAAGAAACTAAATGGCCTACTTGTGCATTTTTGCCTGGTGCTCAAGATTTGATACATTACCTACATGAACGTAATGTTCCCATCGCCCTATGTACCTCATCCAATAAAATAAAATTTCATGGAAAAACCGATCACTTAAAAGGATTTGATTACTTTGACGTTATTATTACTGGTGATGACCCAAGAATCCCCAAGGGTAGAGGTAAACCATGTCCAGACATATATCAGTTAGGCTTAGAAGAACTCAACAAAAAATTTGATACTGAAATTAAACCGGACGAGTGCTTAGTCTTTGAAGATGGAATTCCAGGTGTTAATGCTGGTAAAGCGTTAGGCGCATATGTAATCTGGGTTCCACATCCTGAAGCTATCGAATTTTTGGGTGACACTAATGCTATATTAGAGGGTAAAGGTGAACTTTTATTATCTTTAGAGGATTTCGATAAAGAAAATTACGGATTATGAAATATTTGATATCTACTAAGTCAAGGGAAAAAAATTAATACCAAAACATATCATATACATTACTTCTAAGTACATATTGTTAGTTCGTTTTAGTTTGATTTTTTGTTGATTTACTGACATTTCATAGTTACATTATTATTTTTGTATATTTACATAACATTACGATTAGAAATTATTTTATATACACTATTACCATTATTGTAATTCTTATTTATTTATTTTTTATATTTAATAATATACAATATAACCCAATAAATATATGCGATTATCTTAAGAAAGATTTTGAATGTTATGTACTATTGAATTAAGTGAGGTTAAAAGGATTGGCGAAACAGTTCAGTTCTAAGAAAAACAAAAAGAAATGCTGTGTTAAGAAAAATAAAGAATACTGCATATGTGAAATGGATCAAAAGAAAAAAACAAACTTATTGTAATTAATGGTATGTTCTTATTATTATTATAACGTTATTGTGGGTTTCAATTTTTGCTAAATTTCGTCAATGTTTCCAGTTACTTTTTGTTTTTATAATGGAGAATGTTTAAAAAGGAAAGAGATACTTTCACCATTATGTAAACGACGAACACTTTCAGAAAGAACACTACTAATATCAATGACATCTAGCTTTGGACATTCCTTCATTTTTTCTTCAAATGGAACGGTGTTTGTGCATACCACCTTATCTAACTTAGAATTATTAATGTTTTTAATGGCATTACCGGAAAGAACACCATGAGTAACGATGGCAATGACAGATTTAGCACGATTTTGTAATAGGATTTCCGCAGCTTTAGCTAATGTACCACAAGTGTCAGCCATATCATCTACAATGATACAAATTTTGTTAGTAACATCACCAACAAGCACCATACGAGAGACTTCATTAGCTCTAGCTCTTTCCTTGTGAATTAAAGCAAAGTTTAAATCCAAACGATCCGCAAGCCCAGCTGCACGCTTAGCACCACCAGCATCTGGTGAAATTATGATAGCTTCTTCGTAGTTGACATTTTCTTTGATATATCTAACAACACTTGGTTCAGCATATAGGTTATCGACAGGGACATCAAAGAAACCTTGAATTTGAGAGGCATGCAAGTCCATAGTGATAATATGATCGCAACCTGCAGTGGTCAACATATCAGCCATCAATTTAGCAGTAATTGGGGCACGAGACTTGTCCTTTCTATCTTGTCTAGCATATGGGAAATTTGGAATGATTGCAGTGATTCTTCTTGCAGAGGCAGTTTTAGAAGCATTAATCATAATCAAAAGTTCCAAAACACGGTCATTAACCTCACCTGAACCAATTTGTGTGATAATGAAAATATCTTGATCTCTAACAGATTCACCAATAGAAAAAGAAACTTCACCGGTTGGATCTCTTTGTAATTTACAATCGGTCAATGGAACCCCCAATCTCTTGGAGACTAATTCAGCCAAGCCTCTGTGGACGTCAGGTGCTAATAGTTTGATTGAATTGTTGGCCATTTTGTGTTTCCTTCTTTTTTTATTTTTTTTATTCCTCGTGTCTTTCTTTTTCAGAACTGATTAAAAATCTTTTTTATTATTTTATTCTGGGGACAGTACCTCAATTATCTCAGCAGATTCAAGTTCGACAAACTCTTTTGAACACGGTGAAAATGTAGTTTGTTACACGTAGAGCAACAGTTCTGCCAACAGAAAAAAGAGAAACTTAAAGTCTCTAAGAAACTATTCTTTTTGTTGTTCAAAACTGTTTCAATCTCATCGCATTTTTATTTCAAACTTAATTAAAGTAGAAAAATTTTTCAATCAGGAAGATACAAAAAAAATTTATTTCTCTATTTTTTCTTTTTTTTTTGATTCGACTCCAGGAAAAGAGAAAAAGAAACGAAAAGAGAGAAAAAAAAGGGGGTCTAACAGTGAAATGCAAATGGAAAAGATAAAGATGCAGTGGATAGAGAGACGCAGTTGTGATGAAGATGAATAAGATGATGAACCACATGATGATGATGATGAGAACAGTTAATGCAGTATACACCAAAGCTTGTATGCGTGTGTGCAGATGATTTACAAGGAGGATTAAGCTGCATGATGGGACAAGTTGACCTTGTAAGCTTTAGAAATAACTGAATAGACAAGAGTGATTGCACTTACCTCCTTTTCAGAATACTCACATTGTAATTTATTCTACCGTTAGCCTACCTCCAAGCGGTGTTTATTGTCCCAACGATAATATAAATTGACTTTTAAATATATTAACTTAGTATAGTACATTACGATTATCTAAATTCTTAATATAAAAGTATCATTCTCTATCTATCATAAATAAATAAAAAAGGAAGAAACAATGACTAAGGAATAATTATCTCTCCTGAAAGGGTTTATTTTCAATGTTTTTAGTGTGTAATATGTGCTATTGTACGGAAACTAATACACAATATTAGATCTGGTTGGTATGAACCTCCGGGTCATACTTGACTTTAACTAATGGCCTGTAGACTGGCTCCCACATTTGGCTCTTAACCCACTCAACACAGGCTTCGAAATCACGTGGGACTTTTATAGTTTGACCAGGGTTAGCTGGGTCTAATTCATTTTCGATTGTGGCAACACCTTCATTGATAGCTTCTAAGATCACGGCAGCTGCAATTCTCGATGAGGTATGGGTGATGACTTCAAGTCCCGGTAATAAACCTGGTGTAGAATCGCCCTCTTTCAAATTAGATAAAGATGCCAATTCATCCACAGCAGCCGAGATCATTCTATCGCTTATATAGGAGGCATGAGATAAAACTGCACCTAACCCAATCCCCGGGAAGGAATAACAATTATTATTTTGAGAGATACGGTATCCATTTACTGGTTCAAATGGGGAACCTGTAGCCACCAAGGCATCGTTGTTTGTCCATTTCATTAAATCTTCTGGGACAGCTTCATGTAATCTAGTTGGATTAGATAATGGGAAAACGATTGGTCTTGGATTGTGTTTGTACATTTCTTGAATGATCTCTTTGGTAAATGCACCAGCCTTAGTGGAACATCCCACTAGACAAGTTGGTTTCACGTTAGAAACAACGTTAAATAATGATTTGGTGTCAATACCGACCCAATCTTCATCTGGTTTAGCGTAGACATGTTGTTGTGCAGTAGAACCTTCTTTGTATGATTGTAATATTAACCCACGCCTATCCATTAAATAAATCTTTGAACGAGCCTCTTCAATTGGCAAACCATGAGTAACCATGTGAGACACAATTTGATCAGCTATGCCAAGACCAGCAGACCCTGCACCAAAGACAATAACTTTTGTATCCTTTAGTTCTCTATGAGAGTGTTTTAAAGCGGCAATTAAAGAAGCCATGACAACAGCACCTGTGCCTTGAATATCGTCATTAAAACATGGCACTTCATGACGGTATTTCTCCAGGATTCTTCTTGCATTCTTAACACCAAAATCTTCAAAATGTAACACGGCATGTGGATAAAGCTTCTTAACTGCAGTCATGAACTTTTCAATAAATTCATCATACTGTTGACCGTGTATCCTGGAGAATCTGTTACCCAGATATAATTCATCTCTTGCCAATTTCTTATTGTTTGTGCCTACATCCAAGACAACAGGTAAGACACGACCTGGATGGATACCACCACAAAGAGTCATCAAGGCCATCTTAGAAATAGAGATCCGAACACCACCAACACCTTGATCACCGATCCCCAAGATACCTTCAGCATCCGAGACGACGATATAATCGATATCCTTAGCTTTACCACCATAGGCTACCAATCTTTCCTCGATAGAATTGGGTTCAGTGATGTCCAAAAAGACACCTTCAGCCTTATGGAATCTATCAGAATAAGTGGCAATGGCATCACCTTCTGTTGGGGTATAAATGATCGGCACTAGCTCTTTAATATGTTTTTTCACTAGGGCAAAATAAAGTGTTTTATTAGTGACTCTCAAATTAGTCATGAAATCATTTTTAGCGATGGAAGTCTTCAACGTACACAATTGTTTATAGGCTCTTTCCAACTGTTCGTCAAGGGTATTAATCTGTGGAGGTAAAAGCCCATTTAAATTAAAGTCTGCTCTTTCTTGCTCAGTAAAAGCGGTGCCTTTATTAAACAAAGGCGAATTCAATAGATATGCACCTGATAAATGACATTCGATTGGGCCATCAACAGTCAATTTCTTCTTTTGGGATTTGACACCTTGGAACAGATATGAGAATGTGTTGTTATTAGTATCAGTATTACTATTTATGATGTTGCTAGATAGATCGAAGTTATTTTTCTGTAAATTTGAAGTGAAAGATGTGTCTCTTGTTGTAACAGCATTATTGGGTCTAGTGGACTTAGAATAAAGACGCCACTGTATAATCTTTGAGTAAGTTTGTTTAGATGCCCTTGAGGCAATATAACTAGTTTTTGTATTTATCATGGGAATAAGAAGCTAAAAAAGTGAGAATTTCTAGGTGTTAAGCAGGGAATCAAATTAATATAATATCTACCAGCCTGTTAGAGAAAGTGTGGTAACTGATATATTTACAAGTGCATAAGGAGATATGAGAAAGCTCCAAAAAACCAATACATAGAAGAAGAATAAAGTAATAAGCTCTCCTTCTCCCTAACTGTTTCGCAGAAAATAATTTTTTTTTTAAGAATATTATCACGATAGGGGCAACAAAAAAGTCCTTTGTACAATCATAACTGTATATATATATATATAATACATGATGAAATGACCAACCATATATTACTCACTCACTAGCAGACAGATATAACAAAATATTACTTGGTTGGATCAATAATCATCAGACAAAACTCCAAAAAAAAAAGAAATTACCGAACCATGAAAAATTTTCATTACCGAATAATAAAAAAAAAAAATAGAAAAAAAAAGAGTCATCGGAATCTTCAATTCTGCTTTTATTTTTTTTTTTTTCAAATCTTATTCTTCTTCTGGCCTCCCAGCCTCATTCCCCTTCTCCGTTGTCTACAACAGTTAGGCGTCTTTAAAGGAGAGGAACCACACCCTATTGACGTAGTCCCCTTCAGCTTAATTTAACTTAATTAAATTTAACGTGACATGTTTTATTTTATTTTACTTTGTTTGGATTTGTTTTCTCGTTGTCTGAATCGATTCGATTGGACTCGACTTATATCTATTTCATAAAGTTATCCCGACAAGATAGTAGTGAATATAATTAAATACCAACTAGGATTACAAGAGTGGCCAATTCCCCTTAAAAAAAAAATAATTAGGGACAAAAAGAAATAGTTAAAAAGTTATTAAAAATAAAAGGGTAGCACTATGTAATACTTACCCGCAAAAGATCGGGCAGAGGATATCTTGGGACTCTTTTCATTCACATGGATTTCTTATATAATTTAGTCTGAATAAATGGTTTTATGATAACTCAATAAAAATAACCTGTCTTCCTTATGTCCTTATTTGTCCTGTGTATTTAATTACCTTTTTCCACAATTTTTAATAAAATGACAGTAAAAGATCTGTACGTAATCACAGAAGGACAGTTGTTGGTAAATCCCATCATTTGTTCTATCTTTGTATATTCAAATAGTCTTCATGCAACTATTTACAGATTACAATTGTTTATTTTTTTTTTTTTTGACCAAGCTGATATCGGTAGGGTTCGGTCCAAAAAAAAAAACAGAGAAAAAGGAAAAAAATTGGGTATACGTTAAATTACAGTAGGGCCGTAATAAATATTCGAAAAACATTTCTTTAGGGGCACATCTTTTTTTTACACAACGTTTACTTTTGTACAAAACAATCCAAAAAAAATATTATAGGGCTTTTCTATTTTTTCTTTTTTTTTTTTCATTAACAGGAAGATTTCTTTTTTTTTCTTTTTCTGTATTAAAAAAATACAAGCAAGAAATAAAAAATAGAAATAAAAAATATATAGTGGCATTTCATAAGCTGTCCAAACCTTTCTCAAATTCTTTCAGTAAATAATGATACATTTTTTGTAGTTACCCTAGAGTTTCAACCACACACACACACACACACACACACACATATATATATATATATATATATTATTATACATATCTAAAGTATAATAATACCATTATAAGTCCTTCTTTACACTTATTGAATATTTTAAAATGGATAGACCGATCGATGAAATAGTAAGAAATTTATTAAAATTCGTCGTAAGAGGGTTCTATGGAGGTTCTTATGTATTGGTGTTAGATGCTATCATTTTCCATTCTGTTCTAGCAGAAGAAGATTTGAAACAGCTGTTATCTATTAATAAAACCGAATTGGGTCCGCTTATTGCAAGGTTAAGAGGTGATCGGTTGATTACTACCCATAAACAAAGAGAATATCCACCAAATTCTAAATCTGTAGAAAGAGTCTACTATTACATCAAATATCCACAAGCCATCGACGGTATTAAATGGAAAGTTCATCAAGTAGTGCAAAGATTAAAGGATGATTTAGATAAAAATTCTGTGCCTAATGGTTATATGTGTCCTATTTGTGAGACTAAATATACTCAATTGGAAGCAGTACAATTATTAAATTTTGATAGAACGGAATTTTTGTGTTCTTTATGTGAAGAACCATTAGTTGAAGACGATTCAGGAAAGAAAAATAAAGAAAAACAAGATAAATTGAATCGTTTAATGGATCAGATACAACCTGTTATTGATTATTTGAAAAAAATAGATGATTCCAGGATTGAGGAGAATTCATTTGAATATGCATTAGCGAGGTTAATCCCACCACAGAACCAATCACATGCTGCATACACTTTCAATCCAAAGAAAGGTTCTACTATGTTTAGACCTGGTGAAACTAATAGTGCGCCATTAAGTAACGAGAATTCTAGACGTGCAGGTATAAATTCACAAGCCACTTTACATGTTAATATTACTACAGCAAGTGATGAAATGGCACAGAGACAATTGAAAGAAAGACAAGCTGAAGAGAAAAGAAAACAAAATGCAGTACCTGAATGGCATAAACAGAGTACAATTGGTAAAACTGCATTAGGTAGATTAGATGAAGATGAAGAGTTTAATCCTGAAACCACACAACAAGCTGCAATGTCCTTAGGACAAGCATCTTATAGTAGTTACAATAGTTACAATAATTATGGAAGAGGCAATGGCTATTATGGAGGAAACAGTAAATATTACAATAACCGTAAATTAACTGAGTTAGAATTAGAAGAAAGAGAAAATGAAAGAACATTAGCAGACTATTATGCCAAGTTGGCTAAACAGCAGGCAGAAAAACAAAAAAAACAGGCCGAGAAAAGTGAAGATGAAGATGAAGATGAAGAGTTGGAATTATTGGATGAAGATAGCATGGTAGATGAATTTGAAGATGTAGAATCTACTAATAGGGGGGCTAAACTCTCAGACGACATAATACCTGCATCACTTAGAAACAATGTCGTTGAAGAAGTGGATGAAGATGAATTTGATGATCAATTTGATGACGAATTTGAGGATGTTGGTCATATAGAGACGATTGAAGAGTCTATGAAAGAGTCAGATACTATAAAACAGGAAACTTTGACATCTCCTCAACCCGAAACTATTGAAAGTACAGATGATAAGAAGAATTCCAAGAATGATGCCAATGATGGTGATGAAGAAGAAATAGAAATCCCATTTGAAGATGTGTAGATAAAAGCAAAAGATAATCATTCATTAGGTTTAGTTTAAACGCTTGCTATTACAATACCCATTCTTTGTAATACTAAAGACTCTATATTACTATTATCATATAAAAAGGTCTATTTAATGAATTTTGTATTACATAATGTGTAACGCTATAGTTTGTGATCATGTGTATCAAATAGAAAAAAGAAAAAAAAAGGAAATCACGAAAGACATTGAAAAAAAAAAAAAGGTAAATAGAAAAACGAAAACAAAAACAAAAAAACATAATTGGTTTAAAACAAGTAAGAGAAACGATGAGCTCTTTTTTTGGTAGAGATCTATATTGTAATATTCGACAATTGAAAAATTTTTCTATATAGTAGCTCGACTTGAATACAGCCTGCTCACCACTACAAATTGTTATCTAATTGAGAGATGGTAGAAAGGGATACTTGGAAAGTTATTGCTACAACTGCATTATTAACTGTTGCTACTACAAAATGTATTGAAAGTGCATGGAACAGTTATAAACAAAAACAACAACACTCAACTAAAAAACCCAACAATAAAGTGAAAGCTATTGACAGAGAATATGAAGACCATTTATTCCGTGAACAACTGGCTCGTAATTATGCCTTTTTAGGTGAAGAAGGTATGGAAAAATTGAAAAACCAATATATTGTAGTTGTTGGTGCAGGTGGTGTTGGTTCTTGGGTTGTTACCATGCTGGTTCGTTCTGGGTGTACAAAAATTAGAGTCATTGATTTTGATCAAGTCTCTTTAAGTTCTTTGAATAGACACAGTTGTGCTACTTTAGCAGACGTGGGAACACCTAAAGTTGAATGTTTAAAGAAACATATGAAAGCTATTGCACCATGGTGTAACGTTGATGCAATTAATGAATTATGGAATAAAGATAACGATGAGAAATTATTGTTTGATGGTGGTAAACCTGATTATGTCATTGATTGTATTGATAACATCGATACCAAAGTTGATCTTTTAGAATTTGTCTATAAGAACAAACTAAATGTTATCTCATCCATGGGTGCCTCTACAAAGAGTGATCCAACCCGTATCAACATTGGTGATCTCACTACAACAGAAGAAGATCCATTAGCTCGTAGTGTGAGAAGAAGATTAAAGCAAAGAGGTATCACTAAAGGTATCCCTGTAGTGTTTAGTGCAGAAAAACCAGATCCACGTAAAGCTAAGCTTTTGCCGTTACCAGACGAAGAATTTGAGAAGGGTAAAGTCGGAGAATTGAGTGCTTTAAAAGATTTCCGTGTAAGAATCTTGCCTGTATTAGGCACTATGCCTGGTATATTTGGATTGACTATAGCCACATGGGTTATTACCAAAGTTGCTGGTTACCCAATGGATCCAATTGAGGGGAAGAATAGAATCAAAATCTACGATGGCATTTTCTTGTCCCTAGCAGGACAAATGTCTCGTATTGGTATGCCAGATCAACGTATACCAATATCTGTTGGTGATGTTGGCTATATACTGGAAGAAGTTTTTAGGGGCAAATCACCATTAAGCGGATATTCTACAAAGTTGGCATTATCCAAATGGGATCCAAATCAGCCTGTCAGTTTACAAAATGTAGTTATCATGACTAAAGATGAACAAAAGAATCATGAAAAACGTGTTTTGAATGGCAATGAAAGATTAGAAGATGTTTATACTAAAGAACAAATAGATTTGGTTAATAAAAGATTAGATGAAGAAAAGTATTATTCTCAATTTAGATAATCAATTTACATGCATTTGAATATATATATAGATATAGATATAGATATATGTATAGGTATGTACATTAGACAAATAGTAAATAGATATGTGAACTAGACTAAATATCAAATATATATGGTGTAATAAGAATAGAATTAATTAATTAGTTATTTTTTTATTTTTTGACGATATAGTTCTGTGTTTTAGGAATTATGATAGAAAAAGCAAGAAAGATTATATTGCGTGTTATCCTTTTTACTCGGAGTTTCTGTCGTTAGGATAAAATCTACTAATAGTTATAAGTAAGAAACCCAGACAGGTATGCCAATTTTTTGAATTACTATGACTGTTAATATTGTTTTTTTCCTTTTTGGACAGTAAATAAAAACGAACAAAATAAGTAGATCAAATAAAAGTTCACATACCCTTTTAGATTATTTGTGTCTACTAATAAAGTGTCACCAGTCTAGTGTTTCTATGTACTTGAGACCTCTTCTTTCAGCTTACTTTAGTCTACACATTATCACCAAAAAGTCCTCGAGATTTAATTTTGAATGAAAAAAAAAAAAAGAAAAAAAAATTCCGCAGGAAAATGTCGAGATTCCGGAATTTGAGCACAAAAAAAAAGTAAGAAAAAAAAAAAGCAAAGTGATAATTAATACAATAGTAATAGTAATAATATTTTCAAGGAACAAACACTTACTCATCGCCATGGTAAACAAAACAAAATAAAAAAAAAATACTTTGACTAATCTGATGTATTACTATGTAGATTCATGTTCGAGCAATATGAGTAAAGAGATGTAATAAAAATAACAATACTACACCTCTAATCAACCTTTCTTTCTTTCTCTCTTTCAAATTATATACATATACCTCTACACACGTACAGATATATATATATACTGCCATTATTATGTTAAGTTCGCCGTAAGATGTTTTGTTTACTTACTCTTTTCCATATCTTGTTTTTAAACTCTATATAATTTTATTATCATGGCTTTTTCTATCTTTTAGAGCATTGACTTTAGTAAGAGGAACCAAGTAAAAGTATAGTGAATATTCCAGTATAACAACAGTATTAAGAGAAGATATGTCTGACAAAACAGCAAAAAAAGAGATTGACCCAAGAAAATCATTTCTTGCAGGTGCTATAGCAGGTGCTGTTGAGGCATCCATCACTTACCCATTCGAATTCGCCAAGACTAGATTACAATTAATCGATAGATCTTCAAAGGCCTCGAGAAACCCATTGACTTTGATTTATAACACTGCAAAGACCCAAGGTATCAGTTCTATCTATGTAGGTTGTCCAGCTTTCATTATAGGAAATACAGCCAAGGCAGGTGTTAGATTCTTAGGGTTTGATGCAATTAAGAATTTATTGAGAGATAAAGAGACTGGAGAATTAAGTGGTGCCCGTGGGGTGATTGCTGGGTTAGGTGCCGGTCTATTGGAATCTGTTGTCGCTGTGACTCCATTCGAAGCCATTAAGACAGCTTTAATTGACGATAAACAGTCTGCTCAACCAAAATACCAAAATAACGGTCACTCCGCACTACGAAACTATGCAAGATTGATAAAAGATGAAGGCTTCCTTGGTTTATACAGAGGTGTGCTACCTGTTTCTATGCGACAAGCAGCTAATCAAGCAGTAAGATTGGGTTGTTATAATAAGATCAAAACTACTATTCAAGATTATACTAATTCTCCAAAGGACAAACCGTTATCATCTGGATTAACATTCCTTGTAGGTGCGTTCAGTGGAGTTGTCACTGTTTATTCCACGATGCCAATAGATACAGTCAAGACTAGAATGCAAAGTTTGAATGCTGCCAAATATACATCAACGCTAAATTGTTTCACTACCATCTTTAAAGAAGAAGGTTTAAAGACATTCTGGAAGGGTGCTACACCAAGATTAGGTAGACTAATATTAAGTGGTGGTATAGTCTTTACTATTTATGAAAAGACTCTAGTAATTTTAGGTTAGCTCTGTTTCTTTTAACGTATCTTTCCACTCTTTAGTATTATTATAGAATAGAGAACATCTAGACATACTATAAAAAAAATAATATATATATATGCTTATTATCCATTAATAATACCTACATGTAACTGTGTATATTATTGTGGTTACATATATTTTGATAGATAAGTTTATGAATATAACAATATTAATTTATTACAGTGCTTGGAAGAAGGCAAAAAGTCATTTTTTGTATCCCATTTTCATACAGACGAACCCACGACTTTCGAGAATAAAGTTGTAATTATATGTAATTGTAACGTATACACCTATATTTATATTCATAACTCTAACTGTATCCTATAGTACATTTATCATTAAGGGTATTTTATTGAATACATCAGGTTGTGTTTCTTTTCGATCAGCCTATCTTTTTTGAATCTGTAACACATTAGCCGATATACATATATAAGTAGTGGTGTTTAAGAGTTAGTAAATGTTATTATGACATTAGGGTAATGTAGTTTCACTCTGTGCTAAATATCTACGTTCTTTCCTCTTAATCTTAATAAAATCAATAATACTTTTCAATAATATAAATAACCCTAAAAGACCAATAGCAACAGCCAAAAATGGTACATTTTGTTTTTCATCTTCTATACCATGACTTAATTGAGATTCAAATTCATCTTCTGGTAATTGGTTTCGGTTTATATTTAGATCTTCATAATTATTTGGGTCAACAGGCTCAATTCTGTGCAAGCTCTTATGTTTCCCAACTTTAGATACAACATCATTTGGTATCATAGAATAGCCGTAGCTTAAAAACGTTAAACCTAACCCAAACCTAGAACCTTGTTTTGCAGCATGAGATGTGTGTAACATATATGTGATTAAAAACCCAATAAACTGGAAGCACGTACTAACAATAATATTCCAAACTAAATTTGCCATATTTCCTACGGGTAAACCTTCAATACATAATTCATCATACATCTCGGAATTAGCCAAATCAAGACCGTAGTATGAGGGGACCGAATCAGCAGCTGCTTCATCATAGGTTGGAGGTCTGTCATTCCGCGTCTCGTCGTCCTGATTTGTACCATTATTATCTGGTTTAGCCGTTAAGTTACTAAAAACACCATCAAATAATGTTCCTGCACCAATCAAGCCGTTACTAGTACTTGCTTCGTTATTTGTGCGGAACACTCTATCTAAAATATTGAATCTTCTTCCAATATTATCCATTTGCCTTGTGGCAACATTTCTAAAATTTTCAGGTATTAAACGGCTGGCTAGACTACTATCATTGTTATTAATATTTACATTGGCACTTTCATTGTTAAGTACATTTGACTCAATCTGATCTTGATGCTCGTGATTCACTATATCATCACTGTTGTTTATCGTAATAACATTATTATTGGATAATTCTGCCATCTGCTCATTCGGTGTATTACTGATATTTTGTAGCTCCACTTCTTCTCTATTCATGTTATTTAAATAATTGGAACTAGATTACTTCTTCCCTTATAAATAGCCCAAAAAAAAAACACTAATCCCTAAAATCCCTCCTAATAAGTATAATTCTGTTAATGTTGTTATCACTGTTTTGGTTGTTTATAAAAAATATGTCTATATGTAAAAATATTGTATCTTTATTTGTCCTTTACTTTAAAAAGCCTCATTTGTTTTTTTTTGTTCTTTTCCTTCTATTTGCGTTTTGGTTTTCTCATATTGAAATTGAACAAGAAGAAAAAAAGACTGAAATTTAATAAAATATCAGTAAGATAATAAATAATACGTCATATTTATTATGAAACTATGTAGTAGATAATACACTGTACTGCTCATGATCACCCACGGATATTAGAACATAAAGATTCATATATAGTTTATATATATCTGATATAAAATAAACAGCCTTTTTAATATTTATATATTATCATCAAATTTTGTGTATATTTATAAAAGTTTAATATCTTCTAGCACTGATAGTAAGGTATCACTAGTTTCATATCGCATCTATAGGTGCTATTTTCGTAACGTCTGCAGATTCTACTTTCACAGGTTTTTTAGCTATTTATAGTTGGTTCTATTTTAAATGTGTCCATGCTATTGCTATTCCCTGACGGGTCTTCATTAATGCTAACAGCATTATTTTTGTTAACATCATTATTATAACCTTGGTTTTCTGAATTGACCCCAGCTGCAGTGCTCTTTTTCATATTAATACATACACGCAACGATTGCCCTGGGATATGACTCATTATATAGCATAGACGTGGTTTGGAATTAGGTGCTAACGGTCTTGGCTTGTACTCTATTATGCTATTCAAGCTATATGAATTTACTGATGGTCCTAAATCGATACCACCAGGTAGAACTGTACTAGGTATTGGAGTTCTAAAAGTTCTTGGGATATCTGCAACATCTGGTAAATAATTATCATTTGTTAGTGAGCTACCAGATAGTGGTCCAACTAATCCATTACTGTTTGATATGTTGTTTAAGACATTGCCACTTGTAACATTACCACGTCTATTCAAACGTCCTTGTCTCCTTTTGCGTCTAGTGTCCCTTTCTTTATCCCTATCTAATCTTTCTAACTCAGCCATAGAAATTTGAAGAAGATTCGGTGTATAATTTTTCGTATCAGATGGAACTCTAAAAACATCATCTAATGTAATCACGGGTAATAATCGACTTCTAATATCATTATCCTCGACTGGAGATCCATCAAATTTGTAACCTAATAATGCTAACGATTTATGATACATATGTACTTGTTCTCTGATAGAATGTGAAATTGCTGTTACAAATTCGCCTGGTAATTGTAACTCTTGACACAGATTTTCAGCAAACTCTTCTGCACAATTATCTGAATTGGATATATCCCATTCAAAATGATCAATTAGTTGATTTTGTCCTACAACAATATCTAATTTGATTTTAATTCTTAAATCATCCCCTCCTAATCTTCTCCTTTTCAACTCATTGTATGGATTTGGTTGATATTCATAGATTTGTTCACGAATAGATTGAGCAATCATGTCTCCAAATTGAGTTCGATGTGATTCATTAAATCTAAAGTCTTTTACCATTTCATGTACAAAATTTTCAATAGATACCACAGTTTCATTTCTATTCCATAAAAATGTATCTCTTAAGAAGAATTTATCCTTATCTTGATCAAATTCTAAACGGATTGGCACTAATTCTTCCGATGTCTCATTCATAGCTTGTCTATGTATAGCCAATTCGTTAAGCTGTGTGTCATCTTTAAAGCCCGGTACGATCTTTGTAGTAGTGTTACTTATACCGTTCCCGTAACCACTATAACCATTGCCCCATATACTTGCAGCTGGGATATTTTTTGCTGTACTAGTTATTGATTTCATTCTAGTATTTTTCAATTCCTGATAATATTTTAAAGTATGAAATAATTTTGCCATATATTCTCTATTACTAAACCCATATATACTGAATGGTTCATATCCTCTTTTTTCTTTTTCTTTGCCTTCCACATCATGTTTGTCTCTTCTAATAAATTGCTCATATAGCAGAGAGTCGGTGGTTGGTCCCTTGTTTTCAGACCAATACTCGATGTATGGTAATTTGGTTTCTGGTGGATCGTATTTAATAATTTTATACTCTGGCAATTCTAACTTAGGCATTGATAATGGAGGTACATTTGTCGGAATTTGCAAACCTGCAACAGTGGGTGTGGTTGAAGCAGGAAGAGTAGACTGTGGGGTTGTAGATGCTGCAGTATTTGAGGTATTAAACGCTTTTTTTGATGTTTTGGTTGTAGTCTGTTTGCGATACTGTCTGGTAGGGTGGTCAGCATTTACATTTTGACTTTTCCTGCCTCTACCTTTTGTATGAGTTTTGCGTTGAGTGTTTATTGCTATAGGAGACATTTGGTCTGGGATACTGTTATTAGTTGGTATTGTTGTTGTTGGAATGTTTGTACCTGGCGTCAATGGAGATTGTTGTAAACTATCAAAATTGTTCATTTGATTAGGACTTTGAGATGTATGCATACCGATAAATTGGTTGGAACCTCCTGGGTTAATATTATTTTGTGTATTGAAAGCCATGTTGGGACTGTTGGAATTATTTATTAGTTGCTGTTGTTGCTGTTGTTGAATCTGTTGCTGCAATCTTTCTTGGACTTGTCTTTGTGCCATCATAATTGTGGAAACTATAGCCATATTACCTTTACTAACTGCTTGTGCCTTTAGAGAGTTCAATATTTGTAATTGTTGAGGTAAAGGTAATGAGGCAATTTGTGGTGGTAAATTGACAGGTGGTGTGTTATTACCAATTCTTGATGCATTTCTTACTTCTTGTTGTTGTTGCTGTTGTTGTTGTAATAGACTTTGATCAAACTGCTGCTGCTGCTGTTGCTGAAGTTTTTGCCTTTGCTGTTGAAGTGCTTGAGCAGTAGCTTGTTTGGTTTGTTCAGACATCTGAGCTAGACGTTGCTGTACATTCATTTGCTGCATGATAGCAGCGGGACTTGGATGCTCGTTCTCCATATTTCCAGATCTTTGCAATGGGACATTTTGCATTTGAGGAGATTGCACAGGTAACTGAATATTATTTTGTTGTTGTTGTTGCTGTTGTTGTTGGATACGACTAGCCAAAAGCTGCTGATGTCTCTGTTGTATGGTTCTTAGTTGAATAGGTGTCAATGATTGTAAAATAGGTTGAGGTATTTGTGTGATGCTAAAACTTGGAGTCCCGATATTACTCAGAAAATTTCTTGGATCCATTGGATTGTTATTAGGGTTATTTGATATGGTGTTTCTTTCATTGCTATTGCCCGGGTTATTATTATTGTTATTACTATTATTATTATTATTCATGATTTATTAGATAAATTTAGAAAAGAGATAAGGTAACTGAATATAGATAGAGTAGTTACGATATAGAATATGAATGAATATGCTATTTTTGCTTTTATTTTTTTTTTTTTTTTAATTTTATTCCTTCCAAAAATAAAAGCTATTACTAAATAAAATAAATTCCAGGCGCCACTGAGTGGTTACAATTAATCCTGTTTCGGTGAGTTAAGTCAAACAGATAGGAGAGGAAAATAAAGGGCGTGTAATATGTTTGTTTTAGAGATGAATTATTTCGTTTGTTTAGTATTTTTTATTTATGTGGTCTTCTTTACATTAAATTTTACTGCTTTGATAAATATATTTTTCATTTTTCATTTTTCATTATTTTTTCAGTTTTTGTTGTTGTTGTTTTTTTATTTTTTAGGATAGAAATTGGAGGTTTTAAAATTTACAAGATTCATAAAATAAACAAATAAATATTTATACAGATGATACGTCGATAGTTACACTACCTAGTTTGATATTAACAGGGATGATCATTGTAAAACAAGCATTTTCCCTGTAAGTATATAAGGTAGTAAGAGAAAGAACAAGGAGGGGAATAAAAGGTTATCAAATAATAAAATAAAATAAAAAAAAGGCAAAGGAAAGAAATGTACATATCATTTTATATCACAGACTCAAGAAACGGACTAATTTTTCAATATTTGCCAAGTACAGATGCACCATCATTTACAAACCTGTGGACAAGAATTAAATCCGCATGTCCGCAACTGACTAAAATACAATCCGAGGATTCTATATACGACAACGGCAGTAATAGTAGTGATAACAATGACGACAACAATTATGCTGCATGTGCTCCCGTCAACTGTTCAGCAACAACACATTGTTTAGTCGGTAAAGATTTAGAGGTATTCAAATACTTCTCTAGAGTCAACAATATATACTATTGGAGTCTGAGATCATTGAATCCAGACTCTGTTGCAACACAGGGACTCAATGTAGAACCGCATATCATAATGGAGGAGATTGATCGGATGCTGTTGGATTATTTCGATAAAGATAAAGTGACAGTGAAGAAGATAGTGAATAATTACGATCAAATAACTTTGATCTTTAATTGTTTTATCAATGGTGGCGAGCCGATGACAGGCGGGATGTACATGAACAGAATCAAGAATATTGTTCCAATGAAATCAGATTTTTCCAAAGTGATCAACTCGACTGCTCATACTATACAAAACGTCGTTACTAGACATCAATATCCAATGAATGGATTCATTGAGAACACCGGAGATAGAACGTTTCGTTCAAACAGTACTAAATTAAATAGATTTAACACAGGCATCGAAGTTGTTCCATGGAGAAGTAACAAATGGTTGAACAGCAGTACTCGTAATAATGTCGGAATGAATAACTTCACTAATAATGAAAATAGAAATGAATTATATTTGGATATTAAAGAGACGCTGCGTCTTGTTATGGAAAGATCGATGAGTACGAAAAGAAAAAACAAAGACAGTGGACGGTTTCAAATAGTCAACGGGAAAATCACAGGTATATTTGATTGTAAAAGTTATTTAATTGGAGAGGCACCATTTGTTACGATTGATTTAGATAATCATGGATATGACTTAGGTTTCCCTTCATTGCACCAGTGTGTTGAACTTGATCAATTTGATAGTAAGAATACAAATATATCATTTATACCACCGAATGGAAAGTTTAAGTTAATGGAATATAATTTAGATATAAAGAGAGAAAGATATGGTATGATTAGTTTAGATTACTTAAATAATCTCGGAATAAAAGAAGATGAGTTTGAAGTGACTATTAATATTGGTTCGTCAAGAAGAGTATCAGAGATATGTGATCTATGCATTGAATTACAATTTAGAGTAAATGACAGTAGAACAGATATATATGAAGATGAGTATCCTAAAAAGATTAGAATATTACATAGTACCCATGGAAGATTCACTCAAGTTGCTAATAAAAATAGAGGTTCTTGGGAATTTGATTCGAAGATTAGTACTGGAACGACCGCTATCTTGAGAGGTTGTATTGAGAATCAAAATGATGAGAGTGATGGTAGAAGTAGAGATAAAGAAGCTAGAGATAAAAAGAATAATACGAATAATAATAATAATAATAATAATAATAATAATAATAATAATAATAATAATAATAATAATAATAATAATAATAATAATAATGGTGGTGGTGAAGAAAAAAAAGGTAGTGATGATGATGATAATTATAGCATCAATAATAGTAAAAATGTAAAGAGGACTAAATCAAAACATATACTAAGCCGTGTTATATTAAGATATAGACATGAAGGAGAATCATTAAGTGGTATTACAGTTAATAGCATTAAAGTTGAAAACCAAACGTCTTCAAACAAGAGTATTAATTCTAATAAAGTCCAAACACCATTCAAGGGTGTCAAATATTTAAGCTGTGTTAAAGAAATAGAAATGAGAACATATTAGTTGCATCATCTATATTTAAGATACTAAAATACACACACACACACACACATATATATATATATATATATAGAGAGAGAGAGAGAGAGAGAGAGAAAGCGGGAGAGATTAATAGATAGAATATCCCCTTATATACACAATAATGACATTTCCACAGGTCACGTTATCACCGGGGAACAGGAACTAACTCCGAAATAAAATTGTATCACATTGCAAAGAAAAAAAAAAATAGCAAAAAAGAAACAAAAGACACTCAGAACAAATGGCAATACAAAATAAGTTGGGCGGCTAATTTTATAAAAGAACAAAGAGCATCCCTTTTTTTGTTGTTGCTACTGTTTTTTTGCCCCATTGTTTATTTTTTTTTGCACCTGTGGTTGTTCAATATTGAAGGGGAAATATATTGTCTGATATCAATAATAATAATAATATTATTATTATTATTATTATTAACTATAGTTTGGAGGTTAAAAGTTGGAGAGAAGAAAGACACTCGCAAGACAAACGTTAACGCCGTATGTAATCAACAACAATAACAGTCGATTGATTGATTGACTGACTGATTGATTGATGATAGTAATAGTAATAGTAATAGCACAATATATTTTCTGTTGGGTTCCAATTTCTTCTTCTGCTCCCCCTATTTTCTTCTTCGTTCCTTTTAATATATATATGGATAGTTATATGGATAGATTGAAATAGGTATATGTTGTCTATATGGTTTCAGTATTTGTTTTTTGTTTATTTCTATCTCTACGTACTTTCTTATCTTCTTTCCTCTTTCTCCTATCGTATTCCTGTTTGCAGTATTATTGTCAATACATATAATAAATAGTAAAAAAAAAAAAAAGAAAGAAAGAAACAGAAAACAGAAAAATAAGAGACAATCGTTATGAGTAATGAAAATTGTGGAAAGAAATTAAATTTTAAAGGGAGGGTAGTTATCGTGACAGGTGCAGGTGGTGGACTTGGAAGAGTCTACGCACTAGACTTTGCTAAAAGAGGTGCTAATGTAGTTGTTAATGACCTAGATACTGTACGCGACAGTAATAGTCCCAATAATGGTATGAAAGCGGCTGATATAGTCGTTAAAGAAATTAAATCAAATAATTATAGTGGTGACGCTATACCTAATTACGATGCTGTTGGTGGTCCTCATACTTTAAATATTGTTGATACGGCAATTAAAAAATGGGGGAGAATCGATATTTTGATTAATAATGCAGGCATTTTGAGAGACGCTTCCTTTGTTAAAATGGATCTTAATCAGTTCAATTCGGTCATTGAAGTCCATTTGACCGGTGCTTTCAAATTAATCAAAGAAGCTTGGCCATATATGAAAAACCAAAAGTTTGGTAGGATCATTAATACTGCATCACCTGCAGGCCTCTATGGTAATTTCGGTCAATCAAATTATTCTGCCGCAAAACTGGGGTTGGTTGGACTAGCTGAAACTTTAGCCAAGGAAGGTTTCAAATATAATATTATGGTTAATTCCATTGCACCTTTAGCAAGATCCAGAATGACAGAGAATGTTCTACCCTCATATATTTTAAAAGAACTAAATCCAGAAAAGATTTCTCCTTTAGTACTTTTTTTATCACATGAATCAACTAATTTGACAAATTCAATCTTCGAACTAGCCGCTGGGTTCTATAGTCAGATTAGATGGGAAAGATCTTCCGGACAAATTTTTAATCCAAATGAATTTTTTTTTACTCCAGAGGCAATCTTACATAAATGGAACGATATTAATGATTTTAAATCTGATAAATCTTTTAAAAAAATTGAACATCCGACCCAATTAGCAGATTATAATGACCTTATAATGAAAGCTAAGAAACTACCTTTAGAAAATGAACAAGGTAATATTCAAATCAAATCTTTAAAAGACAAAGTTGTTATTATTACTGGTTCAGGTGGTGGATTAGGTAGATCATATGCTTATTGGTTTGCCAAATATGGAGCCAAAATTGTGGTCAATGATATTAATAATGCTGATGAAGTAGTTAGAGAGTTGAATTCCAAATTTAATAAAAATATCGCAGTTGCAGATACCCATGATATTATAAAACAATCGAAACTAGTAATTGATACAGCCCTGGATCATTTTGGTAGAGTAGATGTTTTAGTTAATAATGCTGGCATTTTAAGAGATAAATCTTTCTTAAAAATGAGTGAAAAGGATTGGAACGACGTATTACAAGTACATCTTTATGCCACATATTCGATGTGTAAATCCGTTTGGCCAATTTTCCTAAAACAGAAGACAGGATTTATTGTCAATACAACTTCAACATCAGGTATATATGGTAATTTTGGTCAAGCAAATTATTCAGCGGCTAAAGCAGCTATCCTTGGATTCTCAAAAACATTAGCCATTGAAGGCGCCAAAAAGGGAATTAGAGTCAATATCATTGCACCACATGCAGAGACCTCAATGACAAGGACAATATTTGAAGAAAAAGAATTGCAGAACCATTTCGAACCTGGTTTTGTCTCTCCTTTAGTTGTCTTATTAGCATCGGAAGAATTACAGAATTCTAATAAGAAAAAACCAGTGAACGGTATGTTATATGAAGTTGGAGGAGGCTGGTGTGGTCAAACCAGATGGCAGAGATCACAAGGTTATATCTCAAGGTTGGCAAACATTTCACCAGAGATTATTAAAGAACATTGGGATGATATATCCAATTTTTTTAAGGGGAAACCAGTTTATCCAACATCGACTGAACAATCGTTAATGGCAATATTACAAGCGGTGCAAAAAGCAGAAATGATAAGAAAGGATGAAGCAAATAGCAGCGTGGCTACCACGCTTGTTAAAAGTGGTAAAGATAAAGAAAAATTAAAAGGTATATATACATACAATTTCAAAGATTGTATCCTTTACAACATTGGAGTGGGTGCCACTAGTAAAGAATTAAAATATATATATGAAAATGATCCAGATTTCCAAGTTTTACCAACTTTTGCAGTCATTCCCGCTATGAGTACAGTTCAATATTTAAATATGGACAATTTGGTAGATGATTTTAATTTTGCTATGCTATTACACGGGGAACAATATTTTAAGATAAATTCTGAGAGCAACAAGCTTCCTACACAGGCTACCTTGAGAACAGAAACAACGCCATTACAAGTTCAGAATAAAGGTGGTAAAGCCGCCATTATTGTTGGGGGTTTTAGCACGTATGATATTGATAGTGGTAAATTATTGTTGTATAATGAGGGAACATTTTTCATTAGAGGGGCACATGTTCCATCAAAGGATAGAGAAATTAATAAAAAAAGATCTTCTTTCGCTACAGAGAGTTTTTCTATTCCTAAAAATATAGCAACACCTGATTTAGAAGTGGATATTCCTACATCAGAGGATTTGGCAAGTGTGTATCGATTATCAGGAGATTATAATCCATTACATGTTGACCCGATTGTTGCAAAAGCGGTTAAATTTCCTAAACCCATATTGCATGGCCTATGCACTATGGGCATTACAGGGAAAGTTTTATTTGAAAAGTTTGGTCCATTTGACGAATTAAAAGTGAGATTTACGAACGTTGTTATCCCAGGTGATACATTAAAAATCAAAGCCTGGAAAAAAGACAACGGAATTGTTATATTTCAAACCATTGATATCAATACAAATGCTGTTGTGTTAGATAATGCTGCAATTAAATTAAAAAATCATGTAGTTTCGAAACTATAATTGAAAAATACATTCTTTTGCATATAATCCTGCAATAACAAGATAATCGTGTAATGGATTTCAAGCATTTGATTCTTTCTTTTTTTATTATTTATTAAATATGATATTAATAACGAAACTTTCTTATTTTTTGAAGATTCTTTGCGTTGTGAATTATTCTGTTCCTTACGGTGAGTAATATGTATTTAAAAAAATCAAATCTTATTATATAAACATACAATTCACAATAGATAATGATTATCCTATCACATAAGAGCATGCGTTGTAACAATTTAAGAGTAACATGTATTGAATCAAATAAATAGGTATTTAACTATTAAATTTGTGTAAAGATACAGGAAAGTATAAAAGAATATATTAATAAGTCACAGATATTAGTCTTCTTCAGAACTTTTTTGTGCCCAGTGCTTACCAACAACAGGGATTTTTTGGAATACAGACTGTTGGAATAAGGGCCAACCTTCAACAAAGACAAATAATCCAACTAAAGATGCACCACCCCATAACATTAAGTTAGGGGAGTAATTTAATAGATTCTTGAGTGATAATCTACCTAAATGTGGTGATATTTTGGTGTTTATTCTGGTATTATACTAAAAAAAATAATAATAATAAATTAATTAAATAGGAAACCAAATTGTGGGAAAGGATCCCTATGGGTTAGTAACAATGACTCAATGCAGGAATTAATCCAAAAGGAACAAAAAAAAATTCAATTGAAAACATACTGTTGCAGCCATTTTTGTTGTTGTGTTATCGTTACCGATGTATTTGGTTAAAGTTGAGTGTCTTAAGATACTTGGCTGTGTTTATTCACGCTCTTCAATACGTTGACGAATTTCAGTTATTTTCTTTAAATACGATTTTTTGATCTTTTTCACTATTTGAAAATTTCTGGTAAATATTTGTATGCGTTATTTCCATTCTATTGGTTAAAAGAAAGGAACAAGAAAGGGTTGCGAAAACACCGATAATTTTTTTTTTTTCATAAAAGGAAAAGTATTTTAATCAGCAAAGGTTTAGGAGTGTTTCCATATTTAATCAGTGTAGATATATTAGGTTTATGGTAAAATAAGCTCAAGCTTTAGTAAAAGGTTTGATAGAACCGAAGTTTGTAAAGTCAAAACGGTGTTGTCTCTGTCTTGAAGTCCGAGAATGCATTTGTCGAACTATTTATTCTGTTCTCAGATCCCCCAACATTTACATATGTAAAGATAATCAATAGCATTGCATCTGTTTCACGTTGATTAAAAATATTAGAACATTACAAAAAAAAAAAAATAAGGTATTTAGCTAGACCACATCTCTACTAATATTTTTAATAAAAGAGTGATTGCAAGAGAAGGTTTTTGGATGACACCGTAATAATTTGAGTACTATTTCTTTTACAGATGTTATCTATGTCAAAAAATACAGCAGTCGATTTCCCTTTTATTTTAGTGAGGTTGTATATATAAATGTATAGTAGAAGACTATTGGGCTATTTCTCTTGTAGTGTATTTCTTTAGAAAGATGGTATATTTTAACCTTGTATAAAGGTAGGAATGGTAAAATGATATATAAAATTTTAGATACGAAGTGGTATTGATGTCCTTCCCTCGAGAGACACCACTCAATTGAATAAATTAGACGACTTAAGGTAAACTAAATTTGACCAATAAAGGCTGTTTGCACCCCATGAAACATGGGAAGTAAAATGTACCTCTGAGTGCGTGTTAGAAGCTATGTATCTATTAAACTCAATGATCAAATCAATTCTCTTTCAAAACTGTCTTCTTTTGGCCATAGCATAAAAAAATTATATAATGCAATAACTGCTGGCAAACTGTAACATCTAAAACCGTAATACAGACTGTTAAGTAGAGTATTGAGATTCCTTACAAATCATCAGCAATGCTATTTAAATTAATGACTTCTCCTGGTTTGAATGCAGGTAAACCTAAATATGGACAACCACTACATCTAAAGGCATCACCAAGAGAGCATGAACCACAACCACCTACTTTTTTACCATCAATAGTAAAATCAATTTCAGTTAATTCATCCTCTGTGAATTTAATGACTTTTTCTTGTTGAGATCTAATTCGATCTATTTCCTGTTCTTCTTCTTCTTTCATACCACATGTACAATCTTTACAAGCCTTTTTCTTTTTTGTTTTAGATTTACCACAGATGATCATAGATATATTACCACTTTTGCCATCTATTAAATCAT
Organism: Arxiozyma telluris; assembly: GCA_030571675.1. Classification (NCBI taxonomy): domain Eukaryota; kingdom Fungi; phylum Ascomycota; class Saccharomycetes; order Saccharomycetales; family Saccharomycetaceae; genus Arxiozyma; species Arxiozyma telluris. Next base: position 38,332 of record JAJLYH010000125.1, read on the forward strand.
CTTCATCAATAGAATCATCCTCGTCGTCATCATCACCATTACTATCTAAGAAACGAGCCTTTGAAGAGTTACTGAAAACATCATCTTCATCTTCATCGCCTAAATCATCATCTAAATCATCTGTTATAAATGCAGTTTTAACAACTTCAACGTTTGGTGTGGCCCTATTAAATGTTGGCATTGGGGCTTTTTTGAAACTTGGCAAAATATTTTTATTTTTTCCGTTAGAAACATATGTCTTTGTTTTCAATGATACTGTTTGAGGAACCACGTCACTGTCTTGTTTCTTGATCCAATGATACTCATCATTACTGTTCTTCGTGTCGTCAACAATTTCAAACCCATTAATAACAGCGTCAACCTTATATACATCACTTAACCCATACAATGCCCCATTTACTTTTAAAGAGTTCTTCAAAAGTTCGATAAGTCTTTTAGGGAACTTAATATCCTCAGGTTTTTCCGGAGTCAAATATCTAATTATATCATAATTATCATTTTTCAACTCTATGGAACCATCATTTACGTTATTGATTAAGTATTGATCAACAAATTCAAAACCATTTTGTTCAGCACTGGCTTTAGCATTGACAACCATCTCAGGGGTGGTTGAAATGGCAGGGTGGATAAGCAAAAGACCAATTTTAGACATTTTGATAGAATAAAAAAAAATTTTTTGTGGCTTCTATTAGAGATGACTACTGTTATAGACTCTTTTGTTTTCTTCCTCTATATTCACAAGAGGTTTAGCTGAATAAGTTTTGCAACAAATAGTTGTAGACACGTGCAAAGGATAATATTACTATACATATATAAAACCCTTTTACTAGACATTTTTTTTTTTTGCTGGGCTAAACTAAGAATGATACCTTTTTGTATTACTTCATGGTTATATATTCTCGTGATCATAATCTATTAGTAATCACAAAATACAAAAAATGAGAATTTTTGTTCATTCTTTTCTTTTTTTTATTTTTTTTTTTCACCGAGGACCCACCACAGTTTTTTTTTTCTTTTTTTTTCTCCGGCCGATGATGATTTTTCTCTTCAGCCAGTTTTCCCTCATTTAGAATTATTTTCTTTTTCGGTAAATTGTAAATTACAAGTGTTCTGTTATATTGTTTTAAACTGTTTGTTAAGTTAAGTCCTCATTACTCGGTTGTAAATGGTATCGTTTGATGGTTTAAATATTCTGTTTCGACCAACACTGATTGAGAAGTATTATTGTTGGTTACCAAAGAAACAAAAATACAATAAAATAAAATAAAATAAAATAAAATAAGGTTATTGTTGAGAATCAACGCCTGTATGCATTAGGTAAATTGGATACACATTCTCAATCATATTCCATGATTCTTATGTAGTTAATGGTATACAAAATTAAAGTAAATTTCTTTACACTTCTTCTATATACACTTTATATATAAATAATAATATACAGAAAAGTGTATATAAAATAAAAACACAAGATGAGAAAGAAAATCCTTAGGTTTGTCTATCTGATACTGAGTAATTTTTCTCTATGAACAGCAAAAAGTTATTTAAATAGTTTCATCAACGTCTTGTGATATTTAAATTGTAAATATTCAGTTTTCTATTATTTGGTAACTGCATAAAACTCACTGTTCTATTTACTTCATTCTAGAACATCTTATTTCCGCTGTAACTTAGTATATTGGTAATCAGTATGAAATATATAAATAGGTCTTCAGTTCATCATCATAATTTATTTTATATGTTTATTCTAAGTGAACATTATTTTTTGTTTCCTTGGCCGCAGTCTTCCAAAATGTTCTTTACTACAGTAGAATATTCTAGAATTATAAAGATGAACCAATACGAATTTATTTAAATACCAGTGATTATAACCAAGTCTGAATATAATAAATAGCAAGGATAAATCAGGAGATTAGTACACATAAATTAAGGATACCTAATAAAAAGACCCCTAGTAGAGTAACAACTAACTCATTATGGAAATTATAACATGGATCTCTTGTTTCAGGTCTAGTATAACTTATTCCTTGAACATAAATATATCAAATGAGAAAACCGATTGAAAATTAATATTTAAGGAATTGGAGCTTGGAAATTTTGAATATCTTATAAATAAACTATTTTTTATTGTATTTTATTATTCCTTTATATAATTTTTCAATACCGTCATTCAATAATAGTAAGTTAAAAATATCTGTTCTTAATAACAATAAAGATGTTCATTCTTATCAACGTGTTGTTTGTTCTAATTGCAAAGGACTATCCATAAAAAAAATTATGTTGAAGTTAGGACGTTCATCTTTGAGAGCCCATATGCTGTTATAAGAAGCCATACTTGGTGAATCCTAAAATACGTAGTTCGCGGGTGAGTCTTGATGTCGAGTGGAGAGACTTGGAACAGCCAAAAACTCTGGGCCCAGGCTGTGAGTGTATTCGAACGAACGATCGCCGGATTGACCTTGGTGTCAAATTACAGAGAAACTTATTTAAGAGACCTCTGATTATTGAGAGTGTATATGGCAGAAGCAACTATCAGCATTAACATTCTTAATATATCTATTAGTTTCCAGTTAAAAGATCAATCTAAAATAATTGAAAAATAATAAGAATTATATAATTAATTTATTAGTTTAGAATCAACTACTGTATAATTTGTAAGTGTTTTTATATAATTAATATCCATATTTTACTATATTACCTGCGAAAACTCCTTGCACAGCTGCTCAAAGTTTTGAATCTTCCATCTTCCAACAATTTTGAATCATTGCTTTTTCAAACAAAACTTTAAAATATGAAAAAATTGAATAGATTTCAAACAAAATCACATATGATAAAAAAAGAACCATTTACAATTTATAAGGTATATTACACTCAGAAAGTATTAAAAATATGTATTAATATATTATACACCTTGAAAGCTTAATATTAGCTTACTTTCTCTATATAGGAGCTATATAAAAGAACGTAATGTGAAGATATGGTAAAACCTAAAGAACCACAAGAAAAGAATAACTTCCTCTTAAATGAGATTCGGGGTTACGACGATTTTACACAGCTCTGACTATATTGAAAGTTGATCCTGTCGTATGAGATTATCTCCCAAATGTGTGTAACTTATC